>CM032632.1:30443479-30522272 GCA_019097785.1 Fraxinus excelsior | reverse complement strand
TTTTGTCACTTTTGTGGATGATTTTTCCAGAATTACTTGGCTTTATTTAATGAAAGATCGTTCAGAATTATTCTCTATTTTTCGTAAATTTTGTGCTGAAGTTAAAACTCAATTTAATGTACCCGTGAGTATTCTTCGTAGTGATAATGCTCGAGAATATTTTTCTCAGCCATTTACTTCATTTATGTCGCACTCTGGTATCCTGCATCAGTCTTCTTGCCCTCACACACCACAGCAAAATAGGGTTGCTGAGCACAAGAATCGACATCTCCTAGAAGTGGCTCGGACTCTCCTTTTTTAGATGAACATTCCCAAACACTTCTGGGGCAATGCGGTTCTTACAGCTTGCTTCCTAATCAAGCGAATGCCATCCTCTACCTTGAATGGCATGATTCCTCATTCCATTATTTTTCCCCGTTCACCCTTGTTTAGTTTACCTTCTCGCATATTTGGGTATGTTTGTTTCGTTCATCAGTTGACTCCCGATAGGGACAAGTTAGATCCCCGTGCTTTAAAATGTGTCTTCCTCGGCTATTCTCGCACACAAAAGGGTTATCGATGTTATAGTCCATCCTTACGTCGCTCATTTGTGTGTGCAGATGTTACATTCTTTGAGTCCACCCCTTACTTTTCTGGCCCATCCTCTCAAGATGATTTGGATGTTACACTTCCTTTGCAAATTGACCCCACCCCTACACTATCTTCCTCCGCCCCAGATCCTATCCCATCCAATCGTTCTTCAACCCCTTTGCAAGTATACTCTCGTCGCCAAAAGGACGCCTCCGCTGTTGTGCCCATCGTTTCTGTGCCCTCAGATTCTTCTCCAGCGACCCCACCATTGTCTAACCTAAACATGCCCATTGCCATTCGAAAGGGTAAGCGTACATGTACTAACCATCATATTTCTAACTTTGTCTCATGCGCATCTATCCCCTTCATACTTCTCTTTTGTTGCTTCTCTGTCCTCTATTTCTATTCCTCAGTCTGTTTCAGAGGCCCTTACTCACCCTGGTTGGGCAAAAGCAATGGAAGAAGAAATGTTTGCCTTACATCATAATGGCACTTGGGATCTCGTCTCGCTTCCGCCTGACAAAACTATAGTTGGTTGTAAGTGGGTGTACACTGTTAAGGTTCATCCGGACGGCACAATTGATCGACTCAAGGCTCGCTTGGTTGCTAAAGGCTATACTTAGGTCTACGGTCTTGATTACTATGAGACATTTTCTCCCGTTGCCAAGCTCGCTTCTATTCGTTTGTTCATTTCTCTGGCTGCCACTTTTCATTGGCTATTACATCAGCTTGATATCAAGAATGCTTTCTTAAATGGCGATCTAACTGAGGAAGTATATATGGAGCAACCTCCTGGATTTGTTGCTCAGGGGGAGTCTGATTTGGTATGTCGTTTGAGGAAATCTATTTATGGCCTCAAGCAGTCTCCTAGAGCATGGTTTGGAAGATTTAGTGGTCACTGAATTTGGTCTTCAGCGTTGTGGAGTCGACCATTCTGTCTTCTACAAGCATAGTAAAGTCGGAAGAATATTGTTAATTGTGTATGTGGATGACATCGTGATTACTGGGGATGATCACATTGGTATTCAAGAACTCAAAAGGTGTTTGCATCGTAAGTTCCAAACCAAAGATTTGGGGCACCTAAAGTATTTCTTGGGGATTGAAGTTGCTCGATCTAGTCAAGGCATTTATCTGTCCCAGAGAAAATATGTCCTTGATCTATTAAGTGAAACGGGAATGCTAGGAGCAAAACCTATTGACTCACCTATGGATCCAAACACCAAATTATTTTCAGATCAGGGTGTACCCCTAACAGATTCAGCTCAATATAGACGGTTACTTGGGAAGTTGAACTACCTGACAGTTACCAGACCAGATATCTCCTTTGCAGTTAGTGTTATCAGTCAATTCTTGGATCGTCCAATGATTTGTCACTGGGATGCAGTGATTCGTATTCTCCGATATCTAAAAGGTGCTCCTGGTTGTGGTTTGCTATATCAAAATTTCGGACATACTCAAATAAAGGGCTACACAGATGCAGACTGGGCCGGATCACCCTTAGATAAGAAATCTACTACTGGGTATTGTGTATTTGTTGGTGGTAACCTTGTCTCTTGGAAGAGTAAAAAGCAAACGGTAGTAGCGCGGTCGAGTGCAGAGTCGGAATACAGGGCAATGGCGCATACCACTTGTGAGTTAATATGGTTGAAACATTTATTGGAAGAACTTGGATTTGAACACACTTCACCGATGGACCTGGTATGTGATAATCAAGCAGCACTTCACATTGCTTCCAACCCAATTTTCCATGAGAGAACGAAGTACATTGAAGTTGACTGTCACTTTATTCGAGAAAAATTGTTGCAGAAGCAAATTGAGACTAAATATGTAAACTCAGTTGATCAGTTAGCTGATATATTTACTAAACCGTTGGGGGGCTCAAGGATAAAGTACATTTGTAACAAGTTTGGAACATACAATATATATGCTCCAGCTTGAGGGGGAGTGTTAAAGGGTATTTAAGTCTTTTATGTAATACCTAGGGTTTCCTAAGTTCTTATTATAAATAGTAGGAGGCTAACACAACATGTGTGAAGCCTTTTTATTCTTTTACTTTAACAGTATTTAATTAAAATTCTCCGGGATGCTATACTGGCCATTCTGAATTATTGGAGGTCAAATTTATCTTAAGCAGGGTTAGATTTGGTTAATGTAAGAGGTCATGTAAAGAGTCTATGGTTTGGGGGACAAGTTTTTAGCTCCAAGCTCAGTGAAATAACAAGATAACCTGTCTCGAAGTTGTATGTACTTTAACTATGCCAGTAATTGGCTTGTTCTGGATATGATATGGGGTAGAGGAAAATTTCATCAAGATGTATGATCTAAGAAACACTACGACAAATATGACATTACAAGACACAGTCACGGCAACACAGCTTTTTGGTAAATATTGGACATAGCAAAGATTAAAAAAATATATATTTTTGACATAGAAACCCATTACAGAAATAAATTAAGAAGGACGTGTTTTAATTGGATTTTTAGAAACACGAGTACGACATGACAAGACACAACTTGGCATCATGACATTTTCTCAAATAATTGGACACAGGACAGATAAAAAAAATTTATCTTTTGAAATACAAAACCAAGAGTATAAACACAGTTGCAGTTTCAAAATAAAATTAAGCATGATATTTTTATGTTACGATTGTGTTGAAAATAATATTTAAATAATATTCATTTGGCCCTGTTGAAATTCATGGGCCTAACTCATCTCATAAAACCGGTTATTCAAGAGAGGTTTGCCACATTGTTTATAAGCTGGCCCAAGATATTGTCCACAGGCGATGTGGGATTGATTCTCAACACCCTCCCTCACGTGCAGGCCAGTAATTTTTTTTCTGGTCCTTGTCACGGGGTAAGTAGTGTGGGCCCCAATCAGTCCTGTGGTAGGCTCTGATACCATGTTAAGATTTGGGGGTCCATCTTAAAAGGTCAACCTTATTAAGAGGAGTAGCCCAAGATCTTTATTAATTGGTCTATATTTACATCTTTATTCGATGTGGGATTATATCCCTTAACACGCCCCCGCAAGATGGTGGCTCGTTTGAGCAGACCAATCTTGAAATCCACGTGCTCACTTTTTGGAGTCTTAACGGGATCGAATCGCTCGTTAGAGCATAATGGACTCTGATACCATGTTGAAATTCATGGGCCTAACTCATCTCATAAAACCGGTTATTCAAGAGAGGTTTGCCACATTGTTTATAAGTTGGCCCAAGATATTGTCCACAGGCGATGTGGGATTGATTCTCAACAGGCCCTATATAATAGCTTAGATATTAGATCAAGTCTAACCCTATCTAATACCTTGAGCTTTTAGATCAAGCATTCCGCATGGTTAAACAAATTGGGCTTTATATCATGTCTGGCCAAGCTTACAAAAAGGTGCTAATTTAGAGACCAGGAGAGAATGGTGACCAAACTTCAGGGTATAAATAGAATCGTCAATGGAACAATGACAGAGGTCACTGAAGTTTGCCATAAGCCTTAAAATAATAGCTCTCTTAGATATTATTTTTAAACCTGTTTCATATTTTCTCTTTTGTCATCCTTGATTGCCATTTCTATTACTACCCATGCCGTTCATGATATACTATATTCTAATTGTTGAAGATAATATTTAATGATATACATTTGGCCTTATCTAATTGCTTAAGCTTTTAGATCAAGTGGTTCAACACTAATATGATCTACTTTTTACATCTTTAAACTATATATTCACAAAATTATCATGGAGTGCATCTCTAGCATTTCTTTAACGTGTTCTCAACATATACAGCCATCTCATATGAATGTCCTGACATATCATCGGCATGTTCAATAGCAGCAAAATGATGAAGATATATTGAGAATATGACCCACGTGCCCTGTAAGTGTCAAACTAAGGTTTCTCTATCTTCCTTTTATTCTTCCCCTCATTTATACTACCTTTTTCTCAGTTCTCCAGCAAACAACAGCTTAAAAATCCCCCAAGTTAGACATTCATCCTTTCTCTTAAGGTTCTCCCTACACAATAAAACTAACCCATCACCACCCCCACTTAATTCTGATCGCTCTATTTTCCTCATTAGCTGGTGCAGGGCATGAACCAACGAAGTTCTGGATCTGTGTTTCTTCCCCCAAAAATCCCCACAGCACTTAAGCACACAGGTAAATCAACAAATTGTCCAACAATCGCCACTAGAAACTCCATTTATGCAAAAGCATTCTCACCTACGAAAAAAAGTTCTCTGAAGTGAAGCTTGAACCAGAAACCCAGGAATAGGGACAAAGACTTCACTTTATAGAGAGACTAAAAAAATAAAAAATTAAAATTAAATAAAAAAAGCATTCCTCAAAAGAAATAGATTACGTACTCACTAGACTGTTCAAGATTCAGGGACAGATAATCCAATAGTCCAAAATGTTCTAAGATCCTCTTGACATAAAGATCAGGTGGAGCTAATGCAGCACAACACTGCAGCAAGAAAAGATCAAGGTCTTGACCAAGTTCAGACCTGCATCAAGGAGCCAAAGAAAAAATAAGATCCTAACACCATTACATAGACATAAAACAGCACAACGTAAATGAGCAAAATTGAAGCAGCATAGTTTCTTGCTGAACAGAAACTTCTTAGATGGTATCATGTAACAGTAACACATACCATTGTACTGAACGATAACACTCTATAGATAATATGGGATCATCACCATTCCTACGCCACATTCCAGCACGAACCTCTGCACAGAACACCCTAATTCGCAGAGGATGCTCCATCAGAAAAGCAGAAAATCGATATGGGTGGCAACCTCCTAAAATATGGCCAAGGAAGTT
This sequence comes from Fraxinus excelsior, assembly GCA_019097785.1. NCBI lineage: Eukaryota > Viridiplantae > Streptophyta > Magnoliopsida > Lamiales > Oleaceae > Fraxinus > Fraxinus excelsior. The sequence goes on along the minus strand of CM032632.1, from coordinate 30,516,883 downwards.
CCCATATGGAGCTGATGATGGATCGGCAGAACTAGCACTTACCAGACTAGATAGTGCAGAATCACCATAACATTGTTTCAGTGCTGTCAGCAGGATCATTGAAAGTAATCGGTGTAATGGAATATGAACTGAAATATCCTGTGAACTAACATCATACATGATGTCGGGCCAATCAGAAAAACTGAGAGCTTGGAGGCCTTCTAACTCGGCCTCACTTTCTCTTTCCAACATATTGTCATCAGAACCACCAGGAGCAGCATATAGTCCCATGGATCGGCCATGCTCCAAGCCAACACCAACCTGTACTCTGCTATTGGATGGTAACGAACATTGTTTACCAAGAGCTTCACTCAAGTTTGTAAGCTTACCATTAGAAGGAGCAGTATATGATTTAAAAATATCCCCCTCTCTTCTAAACTTAGATAGTGTTTTTTTCAATGCAAAAAAATTATCAACAGAGCCTCCAATTGTTTTTGGAGATAAGACACCAAGAGGCCTCGCTAAGTTATCAACTCCCAACCAATTCTCAATAGCCCTCAAGCACTCAAATGTTAACCGCAAAGCAGAAGATGGAATAGGGATACTACCAATATTTAGCTCAGCAGAGCTCGAAGCACGACTCAATGTACTCTTCCCTGTAATACTATGAACAGAGCTTTCCCGTGATAGCTTTCCGACTTTAGCATGTCTTGCGCTATCTTGGTCTTCAACTTCAGTTTTGGATGAACTGAAGAAAGCTTTTTCATCGGTCTCCTCAACACTAGGCACTGAAAATGCTCCAGCCACTAAAAGAGAGTGAATATTTGCTACGCAGTGACCTAAGAAAAAAGGTAACCGTATATTCTCATCTTCTTCTTCTATGTGACTGCCTGTTGCTTGATTTTGAGCATTCATTCCTTGCACAAAAGCCAAAAGTTCCATCCACATTCTTACTAGATCCCATCGACCTTGATATAGATATTTGGGTACAATAGAGTGACTCATGACAAATCGAATATCCTCAACCACACGAATAGTAATTTCATATAAGCCTGCCCATTTAGCAACCTGTAAATGTACAACTTTAATCCTTCTTCCACTAAAAATGTAGAAAATACAAAAATAAAAAAAAATAACATACAATGAGAACTTATAGATAAAATAATAATGAAATTCTCCCAGAAACATAAATAAAAATGATTTATTTCACATAAAAGTAATCATGGCATGGCAAAGCTAAATAAATGTGATGTAATTGTACCGCCTTAGATAGTTCATAATTCAACACATTGCCTAAACAGAAGATTATAAAACTCAATTGGTCAATATTCAAAACCTCTCTAGGAACAAGCATGTCAAAAAGACTTCATGAAACCTTACTTTCTTGAACAATCACATTTGTGTCACCTACAGAGAAAGGCACTGTAAGTCTTTCCTGAACCTTAAGACAATATACGACCATCCTTTAGATAGATGCAAAGGAAACTCTCTACAATACCATGTAGAAGATGAGGGAACGAGACTAGGAAAATATATTATTTTATATATCTTCTTTGTACAATGAATGATTCTTTATATAGTACAAAAGGAATACATAAAAAAGGAAAATAAATCTCCTACAATCTCTAATAATCACAATATTCTATCTATGGTAACTAGAATCAATGTCAATCCCCTTCAATCAATCGTGGATTTCTACATTCCCCCTCAAGTTGGATCATAGATATTAATCATATCCAACTTGAAAGTAAACTCATCAAATTTCTGTCTGGGCAGTCCTTTTGTGAAAACATGTGCAACCTGTGCTTGTGTAGGAACATAAGTCATGCAAATAGTTCCTTCCTCAACCTTTTCTTTAATAAAATGTCTATCCACTTCTACATGCTTAGTTCGGTCATGTTGAACTGGATTAAGAGAAATATTGATTGCTGCTTTATTATCACAGTAGAGCTTGATTGGCAGCTTTATAGTGACATGTAGTTCTTCTAGAAGCTTTCTCAACCATAAGCCCTCACATATTCCTTGTGCAGCAGCTCTGAATTCGGCTTCTGCACTACTTCTGGCTACCACATTTTGTTTCTTGCTTCTCCATGTTACTAAGTTTCCCCATACAAATGTACAGTAACCAGTAATAGATCTCCGTCTATTATCGAACCTGCCCAGTCTGCATCTGTGAACACTTCTACTTCTTTCCTTTCACCCTTTTTGAAGAGTAACCCCTTTCCTGCGGATCCTTTGAGGTATCGAAGTATCTTATAGACTGCCTCTAGGTGACTTTCTTTCGGAGAATGCATGTGTTGACTTACCAAGCTAACTGCAAATGCGATGTCAGGTCTGGTGTGTGATAGATAGATCAGCTTTCCAACCAGCCTCTGATAACTGCCAATTTCTACTGCCTTTCCTCCATCTTCAACTTTCTTTCCTGCATCCACTGGTGTATCACTTGGTTTACATCCAAGCATGCCGGTTTCTAATAGAAGATCAAGTACATACTTTCATTGTGATACACTGATGCCTTTTCGAGACCTGGCCACTTCCATTCCCAAGAAATATCACAGTGATCCCAAATCTTTTACTTCAAATTCAGTGGCAAGACTCTTCTTTAACATTTCCATTTCAACTATATTATCACCTGTCAGAATAATGTCATCAACATATACGATTAGAATCACTTTAGTATCGTTTTCACATAGACGAAGGAACATGGTGTGATCTGATTGTCCTTGACGGTATCCCTGACTTCTCAACACTTTCGCAAATCTATCAAACCATGCTCTTGGTGATTGCTTAAGTCCATATAACGATTTTTTCAGTCTACATACCCGATTTGTTTCATTCACCCTGCAAAAACCTGGTGGTAGTGTCATGTATACTTCTTCGTCTAACCTTCCATTCAAGAATGCATTCTTGATATCTAGTTGGTGGAGTGGCCAATCCAAATTTGCTGCTAACGATAGAAGAACTCGAATTGTATTCAATTTTGCCACCGGAGCAAATGTTTATGTATAGTCAATACCGTAGGTCTGTGTGTATCCTTTAGCAACCAACCGAGCTTTATACCATTCAACTGTCCCATCAGCTTTGTATTTCAAATTGAAGACCCATTTGCATCCAACAGGTTTCTTCCCTTTTGGCAAATCCATTACCACCCAGGTTTCATTTTTTTCTAATGCTCGCATCTCTTCCAAAACTGCTTCTCTCCACTTTGGAATTTCCAAGGCTTCCTGAATGGTTCTTGGGATCACTGTACTGTCAAGGTGAGTGGTAAAGGCACGAAAGTTTGTAGATAAAGTACCGTATGACATAAATTTTGAAATAGGATGGAGGGTACATGATCGTGTTTGTTTTCTGAGAGCAATAGGTAGTTCTGTATCAGGTACCTCTAATACTTTTTGAGGTTCTGGAGCTACCATCGGTTCTGACTCTCTTGGTACTTCAGAAGCTAGATTCTCTATGTTCTTTGATTTTGGCTTTCTTGAATAAACCAGTATACCCTTATCACTTTGTTTTTCTGCATCTCCCCCTAGATTCAAGTTCCCTTCTGCTAATGGCATAGATGGTGAGATAGGTTCAAGAGAGGAGAGGCTGAAGTCAAAGAGCCGATCTTCATGCACGTTCTCCCCCTGAAGATGGGTGCTTTAAAAGTAAAGAGTGTTCTCGAAGAAAGTAACGTCAAGGTTGACAAAGGTCTTGTGTGCGTAAGGATCATAGCATTTGTAGCCTTTTTGGGTAGGAGAGTAACCAAGCATAACGCACTTAATAGCGCGGGGATCAAGTTTACCTCTGTGATGAGAGTTACGATGAACAAATGCAGTGCAACCAAACACCCGTAGGGATATATTAGAGCTGAGTTGGGATGTTGGGAAATATTTTTGAAGTGTTTGGAGTGGGGTCTTAAAATTCAGTACTCTACTTGGCATTCGATTGATTAAATAGGCGGATGTAAGGACAGCGTCCCCTTAAAACATTTTAGGCACGTCCATAGTAAACAACAAGGCACGAGCAACTTCTAGAAGGTGTCTATTTTTTCGTTCGGCAATCCCATTTTGTTGAGGGGTGTCAACGCATGAGCTTTGGTGGATTATTCCATGTGTTTGAAGGTAGTTACCCATGATAGTGTTAAAATATTCTGTGCCATTATCATGTAAAATCTGAATCTGTGTTTGGAATTGTGTTTGGATCATGGAATGGAAGTTGATGAATACGGGACAGACATCAGATTTATCTTTGAGTAGGTAGACCCAGCAAATTCGAGTGTGGTCTTTGATAAGTGTATTTTCTACCCGTATTTGGGACTTGAAATTATAGAATTTAATTGTTCTTTTGGTAAAATACTACCTAAATTGTGTTTATATTTCATCTTATAGGCAAAACTCAATGTTTGATGAAGAATTGAAGAAAAGAAGCAAAATGTGACGAAAAATGGAAAAGTGGCAAAGTACGAGGATCAAAGTCTACACTTTAGAAGTTAAAGGATTAAATTGCATTAATTCAAAAGAGTGAATGGCATGGAGGAACATAAATTAATTGGGCCTTGAATTTCTAAATGGACCAAACCGCCTAGGGTGTATTGAGAAGCATATATAAATACAGACGGACAGAGAAAGGAGGGGGGAGCCGGGGAGTAAATTGAGAGAAAAGAGTAGACTATCGGTTGAAGAAAATTGGAGAATTAGTGGCTCCCATATTTTATCATCTATACACGGAATTAAAGGCAGATTGGGGGCTTAATTGAAGGGATTATATACACATAGAGTGGGCGGCAGAATTTGGGCAGAATTTGGGGCTGAAAGTTGGCTGAATATTGGCAGAATTTGGGACTAAATATTAGCAGAATTAGGGGCTGAAAGTCGGCAGAATTTGGGACTAAATATTAGCAGAATTTGGGGCTGAAAATAGGCAGATAAGCGGATGAAAATCGGCAGATTTAAAGTGCTGAAAATAGGCAGGATTAAAGTGCTGAAAATAGGCAGATTTTGGGCTAAAAACCGGCAGATTAGGGGCTGAAAATTGGCAGATTAAGGGGCTAATTAAGGTGCTGAAATTAATTGAGAATAAGTGGGAAGTTGCTACTGAAACTCATAACATCACGCACGTACGCCGGTAGAAGAACGAAGGAGACAGCTTCAATTGGAATTACTCGTCAATTTATAGGTGATGTCTTTCCATTTATATGTGTTTAATCTTGATAATATGCTAGGCTAAATTCCTTTGTATTGGATGGATGATGAAACTAATTAATTTTTAGTGTTTAATTCGAGACTATGTGATGTTAGTTTAATTATTTACGTTTGTGATTTCATAAATATGCTTAAGTATATTGTGTTAACGTTCGCACATCATCAAGATGATTAGTTGCTTATTTGTAGTGTTGGAAAACTCACGATAAGTAGAACACTGTTTATGGAACACACGGACAGTCATCAATAAAGGTAACAAACCATTTTATGTGAGTACGGTTTGATGCCCGTGAAGGGCCCCATACGTCACTGTGGATTTTTGTGAATGGTTTTGACGGCTTGTATATGGATTTTGGGAATGACGTTCGTTGATGTTTTGCTAACTCACAGATTTCACATTGAAAAGGAACTTATTTTTTATTCATGAAAATAGAGGGAAATACACGTCTTAAGTAATTGAAGTTTGGGTGACCCATCCTAAAATGCCATAACATAATTTCACTATCTCGAAGAACAGACACAGAATCACAAATTTTAAATTGACACTGATTACTCACATCAGCCTCATCAAAGTAGTAGAGTCCTTCACTTTCCTTAGCACTGCCAATCGTCTTCCCCGATGATAGGTCCTGAAATATACAGTGTGAAGGAAAAAATTTAGCGGAGCAATTGGAAGTTTTTGTTAGCTGGCTTATAGATAGTAAATTGCATGATAGATTTGGGGCATGAAGAACTGATTCTAAAGTTATGGAATCAGAGATTTGAATACTCCCTTTTCCTGCAACAGTCGATAGGGAACCATCGGCAATTTTAACCTTAAGATTACCAGCACATGTTGAATATGAAGAGAATAGGTGGTAAGAGTCCGTCATGTGATCAGAAGCTCCCGAGTCAATGATCCAAGGTATTTTAGATTGTGTAGTAGATTTTAAGGCTCTCAAAAAGTTACCTCTGTGAGCAAGAGAGCTTGAAGGATTATAATTAGCAGTCTGACTTGATGGTTGAAGACTCGAGAACATTTTGTAGAGTTGTTCCATTTGTTCCGAGCTAAAGGTCTCACTGGGCTCTTTGGATTTACTTGTTGAATAATCAATAGACGCTTGGTACCCTTGATTTTTGTTACCTTGCCTCGGTTTTCAATCCGCTGGTTTTCCATGTAGATCACAACACGTGTCCTCCTTATGTCCTGTTTTCCGGCAGTGTTCACACCACGGTCTCCCTCTTTGTTGTTTTGAGTTTGACCCACTAGCAGGCCCTTTTGAATATAGACCCACTCCTCCAGGCCCATTATTAGAGTAAATTGGCCCATTATGAATAGGACCCTCTAATAAATATCCTGGCTCGTCCTTAGAATTTGGAAGAAGCCCATTAACCTTTAACCCATGTCTCATTACGCTCAAGCCAGAAGTTTCGAGTCCACTCCCAGCCGCCGCACCACTGATCCCGTTCATCATCACCTTCCGCCAGTTTTCTTCTCTCCGGACTTCGGCGAACACCTCACGAGACGACGGTAAGGGCTTTTGACTGAGAATCCTACCACGAACGTCGTCCAGCTCACGATTAAGTCCTGCCAGAAATTCGAATACTCTTTCATTCTCCAATTTCTTCCTGTAATAGACACTGTCCTCTGGGCACTTCCACTTTTCTTCAGAGCTCGAGTCCAGTTCTTGCCATAACGCCATCATCTCAAGGTAATAATCAATTACCTCGCGTTCTCCCTGTTTGGTTTGCCACAGCCGGGATTTGATTTCAAAAATTTGGGAAAAACTTTCAACATCGGAGTACATCTCTCGCACTGCTTCCTAGACATCCTTTGCAGTGGGCAGGAACAAGTAAGTTCGTCCAATTGCGGGTTTCATGGAATTGACGAGCCACGCAGTCACCATGGAGTTCTCCGACCGCCATTTTCGAAGAATCGCAGTTTCGGTTGAGGTGGCATCTTCGTCTCCCCTGTGAGGTACCCAAGTTTCCCTTTTCCATCGACTATTAGTTTGATTGATTGCGCCCATTCTCTGTAGTTCTTCCCGTCCAATTTTTCGATTGTGAGTTGGAATGAGGAATTTTCAATTCCTCCACTCACGGCAGAGGTGATTTCTGCTTCACCATTGAACAATTCAGAGGTCATAGAGCCTCTGTTATTGGTTGTAGTTTCCGTCATCTTCCTTGCTCTGATACCATGTAGAAGATGAGGGAACGAGACTAGGAAAATATATTATTTTATATATCTTCTTTGTACAATGAATGATTCTTTATATAGTACAAAAGGAATACATAAAAAAGGAAAATAAATCTCCTACAATCTCTAATAATCACAATATTCTATCTATGGTAACTAGAATCAATGTAAATCCCCTTCAATCAATCGTGGATTTCTACAGATTGATTGTAACATATAAAAAAAAAGAAATAAGATATTCAATTAATAATGCAGCCGCTCAGTTGTCCACTAAATATAATGAAAGAAACTCAAAAAGATCTCCGCCTGTAGGTAGCACCATAGTTTCTTCCCTCGCCTTCTTTTTCTTCTTCTTTCCAAGTGTCTTTCACTCAAGCTACAAGTATATACACGTGGAACCTGGACCAATTTTGTCAAATATACTCAATAAAAGACTCGATCCCCCTCTTTTCGAGAGATTCTCTCATTAAATAGGACTAAAATAACAATTAAATATGGAAACAATTAATTACAATATTAATTAATGGTAAAAACAATCGATCTATATCTAATACAATTATAATAATATAATCGTAATCTTCGAGGATTTTCGGAATCTTATTCAAGCTCATTAACATCTCCCTTAAATTGATGCTGATAAAAGCATCAATTTGCAATCATGAACTGACGACGGTGACAATATTTGTGCCCATTAAGAAGAAATCCAAATCAGAACAACCAACTACGAAAATTAGTGATGACAAGAGACCAAGACAACAAATAATGCGAAAACAACAAAGAACTATTTCAATGCCACTCCAAGAACACTCCAAAGATATTACGAGAATACTTCAAAAATATTACGAGAAATCACACTCATCAAGAAGAATTTTCAAAAGAAATTCACGAAATGTGCCGACACACACAGTGAGCTCTATCTGTCGGGAGAACTTAGTCGAACACATAATTCGTGTTCCAACAAAAGTTCTAACCCCAAAGCACCGGTCAAAACTCCAGATACTGCAGGTGGAAGAAATCTCACAAAACAACCTACACTAAAAAGCTCAAAGACAGAAATATTTTTTTTTTTGGTAAGTTTTCAGAATAAAAAAAAAAAACTGATTTTGAATTACTTTCTCAATACGTTAAAAAGAACATGAACAGAAAAAAACAATTGATTTGACGAAGACCAGATGGAAGGAGCAAAGAAGCTCCTCCCACCTTGAGAAAACCTAACCAAGAAAACAAGAGAAAATTCTAAGGAACTGGCTCTAATACCCTGTCAAATATACTCAATAAAAGATTCGATACCCCTCTTTGCTAAAGGTTCTCTCATTAAATAGGACAAAAATACCAACTAAATATGGAAGCAATCAATTACAATATTAATTAATGGTAAAAACAATCTATCTATATCTAATACAATTATAATAATATAATCGTAATCTTCGACAATTTTCGAAATCTTATTTAAGCTCATTGACAAATTTGCAATAGTTAAGATATGTTTTTATACTCCTAAAGATATTATGTAAAAATCCTTGTCAGTTGTCCCATCCCAACGAAAAATCCTTGTCAGTTGTCCCATCCCAACGCATGAAATACAGTATACTCACTTTGAAAGACAAGCAGGAAGAGAGGCCTGTGATATTTGTGTGTTATACAAATAAGTTCAAATTCATTACTATCTTTAAACAATAAACAATTCGCAAGATACAGTGTGCATGCTGAAGGGAGGGAGAGAGATCAATAAAAAGAGATCAGGGACTAAAAACTCCAGCACAGACAGCACCTAACAAGTAGAAGACCACCAGGAAGCATTGGTCATCAGCTCAACCAGTAGGGAGGGTGAAACAATACTATGGTAAAATAGCACAAATTTTTATAGGCAAGCTCCAGTTTCCAAATACAACAGAACATTTAATCAACTTTGCAACTCAGGTAGTCAATATAGGACATATGATTGAAAAATCAGAAGTTCACATATCTCAACAGCTTAAAACCATGAGAAGAAATATTTACAATAAGACAATCTGAATTCTTTGCAGTAACCATCAATGAGAATTCACTGAATGCAATAGGAGTATAAGCTTAAGAATCCACAGCTGTGTCCACACCATAATTATGATAAATAAGAAACGGAGATAAGAGAAATTAAGGGAAGATGACATATGAAATATTAATCATAAGGAGAGCAAAGCAATACCCAAACAACATATACAATACACAACTTCCAACTTTATAAATAAAAGTACAGTAGATTGATGTACGGCAAAGAAAACAACTGGTGAACAAAAGAATGTGCTTCTCTATCCTGCATGACACTTGTAAATGTGTAAAAGTGGTAAATTTATCAGTAAACTAACTAGCCCTGACAGCTAAGGATTATATTTACAATCCATTAGAGTTTAGGTAGAAAATACAAATATTTTGTTTTATTTAATTCTCAAGTGGTAGCTAATAGTTCTAAAATTATTCAGCTCAAAGAAAAAGCAACAGCTTCATATAATCATGGAAGTGTGTGCATTAGAATGGGTAATTAGCAGGGACTAAAAGAAATAGGGAAGAAAGATTGCACTACCTGCAGCCTCCCATCTCCCCCCGCACAAGAAATGAATATATTTCCTAAACAATCCAACAGCATGGACAGCAAATTCATATCATCTACAAGGAGCCAAGTTAGGGAAGGTACAGTGAAAATTTGCACAGAGAATACTGATAGCAGAGGATATTTTTTGAAGATGGTGTCACTGCGCTCTTTTATTGCTTCATTAATAACAGTTGGATAATAGCCTATGAACACTTTTGCAAATTCATACTTGAATATAGGTTCACCCAGCAATTTCAGAAGTAGTTCATGCAGCTTCCCAGTGACACCATCACTAATGAACTTCTCTGCCCGCAACAGAACCTCCAACAAGCCAACTGAAGAGTATACTCTCCCAGAAATAAAACAAAGTAAACTTTCACTGTGTTTACAAAAGTACAATAGCATCTCCACCAATGCCAATGTCAACTCATCTGAAGTGTGTTGAAGCTCAGAAACATGATCAGATGCTCTAAGACTTTCCTTGGAGTTAATTCCAGCAAAAACTAGCTTCTGTTTCCAATAACTAAGTAAAGCATCCAGAACGGGGCCAAAGGACTTAGCGAACTCCTCTGGGAGGGGTTGTATCTGCTCTGCACCTTTGTGTTTCGAACAAAACCCATCACGTTTCCATGCAGTAATATCTCCACAGTCACAGCACCCACCAGATGTATATATCACATGGTAATCATGGTCCTTGTGGTTTCCATTTTCAAAACAGGAAACACAAATTGCACAAGTTGGATCTTGCTCACAAGTCCGGCAGCGGTATGCAATATCATTGCTTCCCCAAACAGCTCCACAAATACCACGCTGACTAGCACTTATTTCAGCCAGGTGGTCCAGAGCAATGTTTGGCTCACCTTCAAACATCAACCACAGCAACCAAATCATACTTTCATGAAATATATCTTCATCGTCTTCTTTTATATAGCCATCAAGAGGCTCCAAAGAAGCCTCCATTGCATCCTCGTGTGTAGGCAAAATAGCAGAGACCAACTCTGCTATACGAAATCTGTTTCTCTTTGCATAGGCAACCAGACCAATCTGTCCTTGATTTAGATACTCCTCAGGGACTCCAAGTCGCGAAAGCCTCTGATACACAATAAAAGGTAAAACGTGTATGTTTTTCAATAAGAAAAAATCTAATAATCTACATCCACAGTGAGTAAAAATTCCTAGCCAAAAAAAAAAAAAAATCAATTTTTCGGTTATCTGGTTTAAATTTCTCTTAATTTTCAGCTACCCGTAAATAATTCTAGAATCAATTCATGTTTTAGCAGAATTAAAGCTCCAAAATAACAAAAGAATTGACTTCCTCAACCATTTCAATCCTATATTTCGCATAAAAGACTCAATTTATTATTCGTTTTTCCCCAATGTCGGTACCTCGAGAACGCGACGGCGGTGAGCTTTAACGAAGGATTTCGGCGACGAAACAGTATCCATTTAGAACATCGACAGAATCAAATCGACTCAATTACACTTAATAACAGCGCAGTTCACAGTCCCCAGAGTTGAAACTCAATTTCAACGTCAACCTATAAATACATACTGAAGATTTGATACATATATATATATAGACAGATTGAAGATGGGAAGAGAATTGAGACGATATAAAAACACTGTGACATAAATCAATGCCTGAAATGAATAGATACACTTTCTCGGGGGTGTTTGCTTGCAAATGCCACGTATTTGGTGTTAGAAAAAGTGTAAGCTGACGTTTGACTAAACCTATGGTACATTACAATCATGGTCCCAAACCTTTTCTATTGTAGTATTTAGATCCCTATTCTTATTTTTTTTCGTTGAAGTGCCCAACCTCGTCTGAATATATACTAGTTACAATCGAACCTCTCCATGGAAAATTGTGATTTTTAAATGTCACTGAGCCCCAGTTTGACATCCTTACCTAATCTAAAAAACATTATTTTGAATACTTCAATCTCTCCTACTTAAGCAGTGAAATGTTTGTGAATCTGTTTTTCGTGTCTACCTTGTTCGGTGCAGTGGTCCGGTGCTCCGATAAGAGGTTGTTACCTGTAAAAAGAAGTCAGGGCTTTCTCCATTGTTGTAACTCCGACGTGAGAATTAGCTATCGATTTAGAGAAAAATGGAAGATAATATAATGTAAGTTCGAAAGTTCAGGATTTTAAGAAGCCAAAACATTTCCCACCTTAGAGGTATTTATAGGCCACGCGTGTGTCGGTGGTTACTGGTGCCACGTATCCCACGTAAGCCTCCACACTTCCCCCACGTTCAGGTTGGAACGGCCTCCACTCCTCGAGTGGTTGGTTTTTCTCACATTTGCTATTGGACGGTTTTTGTTTTGGCACATCGTCATACGTACGGTTTGAGCGAGGTTTAGTCTCACACGGTAGACATGGGGGTCTACGACTCCGTGCGATAAGTACGAGGGTCGTAGCATGACATTATGCTGGTGGGCGGTATCGGGGGTAGACGAACCCATGGGGTCCAGGGCCTAGTGGAGGTAGACAACCTTATGTCAGTAAGCGGGCTGGGTGTAGGTAGAGGGCTTCATGCAGGTCGATTGCTTCACCGGGGTGATGGTTTCGCGACGGTAGACGTGTAGCGTATTTCTAAGAGTGTTGACCTCATTTGTCCGAGTGGTCAATTATCAATGTCATATTATATCACGCATGTTGATTTTCTTTATTTTCTTGTTTTAATTAAATATCATGTTTCTTTATTGAGAATATTTTGTTTTATTCATTTACTAATATATTATTATTTAATTTATCTAGTTATATCCAATTTACTATTATTGTTAATAATTAAATAAAGATATATTGAGAAAGTTTTTGGTAAAAATTATTTTTTTAATAACATTAAGGGTGTTTAGGTCGAATTAAAATCTGATTTTAATTTAAGTCAAAGTCAAATAATCAATATCAACCACATCTTTCGTGGGTCTCACATCTTTTTAACCACACATTTAAAAAACTTATATCACAATCCACTAAAAATCTGATTTTAATCCATACTAAACACCCTCTAAATAAAAAAATTTGATTCGTGTGAAAAACAAAATCAATCTATATAAATGGGACGGAAGGACTAGTATATTTTTAAGAATGTGTTGTTAAAAAGTGATGAATCATAAATTTTAACATTTTTTTGTGACACTCAAGAAGGTACTTCATTTATTACTAAAGTTCATGCATAACATAAATAATTACACATGAACTTGGGGAATTATTGTTATGACTTGCTACTAGCATTGCCACGTGGCCGACTCAGTGAAATTGTGGACCCACTTCTGCCAAACCATTAGCCATAGAAGACAAGGCCTTAGGACATTTTTCGATGCTCGTTACTAATCCGAAGCGGTCCATGTACGAGGCTCCACCCAGCTAGTGATAGCCCATGTGCATGGATCTTGAATTTATTATAGAAATATTATTTTGGATGATTAATGTGACTTCTGTAAAAAGTGTATTTGTGTCTCATCTTGTCAATATGATGTAAGAGCATTAAATGTTTTGTAAAGCTAGAAAAGCCAACATGATGGTTAGAATTTGATAGTTCGGCCGATGGGATAAATGTTGACCTATGGTTGATCATGACCTTAATGTTTTGATTATAACAAACAAGCTCATCTTGTTTACTAACAAATTGAATTGAGTGTTTAAGTCTTCAAAGTTATAAAGATTATTATTTACACTCAAATGAAGTACAAGTGAAGGTTAAACGAGCATTCAAGACAAATCATTCGAGATACAAATCAAAGAGAGGCTCGAAGATATCAAAAACATTGAAGATGGAGTTATTTATCAAACCTCATTTATATATATAAACGTATAACTCGTCAATGTTTAGCAAGTGCATAAAGCTCAAGTGTTTCTCATAAATTCATCACTTGCATAAATTATTTTGATATGAGAATGATGTTGAAAAAATAAACATTTGCAATATATCAAAAACCTTGAAAAATTAATTTTGCAAACGTTCCTCAAAATATCACACTTCAACTTTCAATCAAAAAGTAATACTCCGATTTTCATTCTCATATTGTGACAGATTTTTGACATGGAAGATGATCTAATTTGAAGATTATTTCTGAAGTAAAGTTATAGCCCTTTGCATTCGCTTTCCAACTCATTTTGAATCACCTTAATCGGATATCAGGAGAAAAAGATATGAACAAAATACTGAAAGCTATCCGGCGTAAACTTTCGTATCGGATGTTCGGTACGATTTTACCGGACGTCCGGTAAAATTGATTTTTGGCCACAACGATCTTATTTTCTGACAAAAAATAACGGCTATTTGACCGTCAGGTACTGTACCAGACGTCCGGTAAGAGCTGTCCGGTTGGGTAGAGTTTTTGACAATTTTTGTCTATAAATATCAACTCTCTTTGCATTCAATTGGTACAACTTTGGAGAGAAAATTGAGAGAGTTATTTATTGAAAATCTTTGAGCTTAACTTGGTTTTAAATTCTATCTCATTTACAAAGAATTCTTGATTGATCCGAACTTGTTTTATCCATTTCATCAAGAATTAAATTTTGCAAAGAAACTTTTCAATCTCATCTATTTTCAAATTCTTGATAAAAGTTTTATTTGCCAACATTTGTATTGAAGTGTAAATCTCTCATTGTACTTAACTCTTGTTATTTTATTAAGAGAGATTATTGGTTGAAAACTTTGATAACAATACAAACTATTTCATCATCCATCTTTTATCAAAGTTTACAATATCAACACTTGAGCTTAATTCATTTGCTATCTATTAAAGTGTTTGCCTATTTTCTTCTTGTACTCAACCTTGATTTTATCATTCGATAAGAAGAGAAGATTTGTATTGTAACATTCATTTGTAGTGTAGGTCGGTTGTAGTCCCTTAAAAATCAACATTGTATAAGGTTTGGCGCCCCTTGTTGTAAGTCACCGTGTGGGTCATATCGAGGTCCCGTAAAGCTCGATAGTGTGGGTCGTGTTGAGGTCCCGAAAGCTCAACGTTGTAAATGATCAGTACTCCTTGTTGTAAGTTACCATTACAATACAAATTGATCTTGCTCATGACGGAGAGTTTGGTAACGAGGACGTAGATCATTGCATTGGATCGAACCCCATTAAATTGGTTTGTTATCTTTACATTATCGCACTTTACTTTAAATTGTTATTTACATTGTGCAATATCATACTTGAATTAAGATAACATATTTGCATATTTACTTATTGTTTTATACTTTGCAATTATATCTTGTGTGTTGAATTATTTTGAGACTAAGTGTCGAAAAAGTTTTGAAAATCAATTCACCCTCTTCTTGGTTAGTTAGTCTTGGGCTAACAATAAAGTCACATGCAATTTCATTAAAGGGTCACCATTTCGTTTGTAACACTATAAATACCCCACAATATAACAATTGAAGAATAATGCAACTCTAGACACTTTGAGCAACTTGTTTTATTCTCTTACATTGGTTTGCAATCTTTGATCTGAGACCATAGCAATTGGTTATTATTATACAATTGTATCATGAATATATGGCCAAAACCCGAACGGAAACATCTCATATCGTTGAGTTTCTTCCACGTCCAATTTTGGAGTGATCCCGACATTTACATGTTGGATCTAGCTTACGCATGTACGAGTGAGTTCGACATCTGTTGACAGTATATTTTAAGGTCAACAAAAAGTAAGTAAAAGTTTTAAATTTACGTGTATAATATTTTATTGTGTGAACGTAGTTGAAAATAAATATGAAAAATAAATTAAAGTAAAGTAAATATTGTGAAACTGGGCTAAATGATTGTACCCTTAAAAAAGGTTTGTGACATGAGAGTTTAAAGTCCTGTCAACCATTTTCTATTCAATCAGAACTGCATTGCAACCAGAGCCATAGGTTGAGGACTCTAGCTACAATAAATAATAGGTAAAAAAATATAGGGCACGTAACCTTTGATGAGTTGAGAGTATCGTCCCACAGGAAATAAGACTTAATTATGGTGTATTCGATATATCTAAATTCGCAACAATAATAAGATATGATTGATTTGTATTTAACTACGTTCTAAACTACAAAAGCAATAAAATGGTGGTTTTTAAATTAAGTGTGGATGATTGTATTGGATTTCGAATCCACCTATTGCTATCTATTTCAATTCTTGATTTATAATCTAGTTATGTTCATGCGTTCTAGACAATCGATAAAACTATAATATATAATTCTCTTTTCCAAGATAAATTAAATCTACCATAATCACGACCTGAATCTATTCCTAGCCCGAATTCAAATGATTAGAATGCATTAAAGTTCAGATTATCTATATGATTGCACATGTGATAAATATTATTCCTAACATCTATTGCACATATGTTAAGTTTGTCGCGTTCTAAACTCATTGTGAGTCTCACAACACTACAATAAGTAACTAATTATCTAATTGGTGGCCAATCAATTAAATAATGCAATTGGTATATAAAATTAATCAAGAAACGCAAGAAATAAACTAAACTACTAGTTTTGAATTAAAACAAATAACAAATAGGGTTCGTCTTCATCCAATATAAAAACGGATCTAGTCAAGCATGTTAATATATAAATTACAAGAAGAAAAATAGAAAAATATCACCCGAATCATAAAATAAATCAAAAGATGTTGACCTTCAATTCCACGGTTGAATTCTTCAAAACCTTGATGTAATTGGCATTTAATTCCTTGCTATGGCTTAATCTCATATCCCAAAATATGACAGTTGACCTATTGTTCTTGATGAAACTATCGTGTATAAAGAGGTAAGAGAGGTTTTTTTTTTTTTTTTTTTCGTGTGTAGCTTTCATTCTCTATTTATAAGAGCTAGAAAATAAGTCAAAATCTCGTCCAATTTGGTTTCCAAAAGAGTTTGAATCGCGAAAAGAAACTAAAGATTCTTCTGCGAAAAGGCATGTGCGTACGTACCGTAGAACCAACTAACTCTCCGGCTGGGGAAAATAAGGTCGTGCGCCTGCGCCATGAATTGTTTGCGCGCGCGCATGTTTGTCTCTGAACATTTTTGGTATTTTAGCCATAACTTTCTCTACAAGTATCCAATTGAGTTTATTCAAGATGAATTAGAAATATAATTCAAAAGTATACAATTCTTCTTGAAATAAAAATTTTCCAATTCAAATGATTACTATCCGAAAAATGGGTCCTAAGTTGATGTTAAAAATCAACGACGTAACTTCTTCGGCTGAAAATTAATTTGTGAAAATACTTTCACTATATTTTGCTCCATTGACCTCCAAATACATCCAATTGATCCTATATGATCTTCATTCATCATTTTGTGCGCCGAATCAACTATTGAATATTTACACTTTGGTCCCCAAACTTTGAATTTTTTTCATTTTCGCACGTTTTTCGTTCCTTTCTTCTAAATCCACTAATTTGCATTGAGTTCAACCTAATAAACAAAATTAACACAAAATTAAGTTATAATTCATCTAAATCACTTACAAATACTCTAATTTAATGACCTAGATAAGTGTACAAAATACACTTATCACCAATAATTAATTAGATTTACATGATTTTTCTTTAATAGTTGATGGAACAAAGTAGAAATAAGTATTAGATTTTATACTTTTATTTATTTGGGCCAAACAATTAATTTTTGAATGAGCAAGAAATGCCCTGTCAATATTAGGCCCATTTTGAAGCCTGTAATAAGTTATGAATTATGAACTTAAAAAAAGTTAATTTGGATAAACTAAATTCAAGTTAGAGCCAATTAATTACATAGCTAATAATATTAGCTATCGATTTAAATCAGATTATTATAGCAATATTGGACTCTTTTGATATGACGTAATTAATAATGTATATCAGACTCAAGAAATGATTAATTTGGATAAGATCAAATAAAGTTAGAGTTGATGAAATAAAATGATGATTGGAATTTTAAAAGAATTGCATTCCCTATTTTTATTTTTATTTTTAGTGCACTGGGTAAATATCGCTACATGTACAGTAGCTTGCAAACCACACAAGAGAGATAAACCGCACTGGCAAGAGATTTGAATTCGTGACCTTTGATCTCTGCTTTCACCTGTTCCACCAAGTCGACTATCCCCGAAGGGGTAAATTGCATTTCCTTTTGATTAATCACATTACTGCCAAAGACATTGATTTCGTTGAGAATGGGTTACCTTTCCTTCGTTAATTTGAATAATAAACAAGTTTTTATCTTATTTTTGTTTATATTATAATTAACCCTTGTTTGGAGTGGATTAAAATCAAGTTTTTAGTAAATTTTCATAAAAGTTGATAAAATGTGTAGTTGAAAATTTGTGGGACCCAAAAAAAGTAGTTAAAGTTAATTGTTAATTTTGACTTAAATTAAAATCTTAATTTTAATTTATACCAAATCTGGGCTTAATATTAATCCCATTCAAAGTCAGTCAGAAATTCATATTAGATTTCATCTTCACGTGTATAGATATGTTTGGCATGAAAGTCCATAAAATCTAAAAATTGGTTTTATTTGGTTGCTGGGATAGACACAAAATCCTAAATGAAAGTGGTTAAATCCGACAAAACTCTTCATTCAAATTATTTTATATAGCAAAAATGCTAATGTATACATTTAGTTTCACAGTCATCTCACATATGTGGTGGGTCCGCGATTTTTAAAATTACAGGTCCCACCTCTTATGTGAGAGACTGTCAAAATGAATGTGAACCAAGTGTGTACATCTAGAAATATTATGTCGTTTTTCCTCTTAGATATTCATCATGTCTAGTCTCTCTATGTTATTGTATCACCCGCACAAATACATGAATAGATTATTGAGCTTTGCAAAGAAAACGAGTATCGTATATTGGGACGGACCGAGCACCTGGCGAGGGGGCGCACCGTCCGTGCTGGATCCGTCAGAGTCATCAATACCATCGGCGCTGCCATGACACTATTGTAGAGAGAACAAAGAAGACGGGAAGAATAAGAAGAAGACAGTCAGGTGGGCCATTTTTTTATTTTAGTTTTGGTCAATTTATTTTGGGTTGAGATAGTTGGGTCTTTTCTTAAAAATTAGGCCCAATAAAATGAAATAATATCTAAACCATTCTTTTCATTCTTTAGTTCTCGCCTTCGCAGTTCTCCTTCTCCATGCTCTGCTGTTGGCGTTTTGCCAACGCGACTGTATGCTGGTTGCTAACTTGCTGTGTTGCTGACTGCCACCGCTGCTTGCTACTGCTCACCGATAAGCCTTCCTGGTTCCTTTTTTTCTACCTCTTCTTTTAGTTGATAAAGAAATATATGTATTATGTTATAATAATTCAAAATCAGTTTCTGTAAGAATAGGTTCAAAGAGATTGAAGGGGTTATTTGAGAATTTTGAGATGTATATTGTAATTTCTTGTACAAATTTTGTTGACAAGAATGAGGATTTAGGAATTAGGAGAATGAGGGAAGTTGTGTGAAGTATTGAGTTTGAATGAAGAGTGTGGAGGTTTCTTTTAAAGAAGGAAATGTAGGGACGTAGAGAGTGAGAAAGATAGTGTAGACATGGAGCTCTTTTAGAATATCTTTCTTTGGTGTGGTGATTTTGTAATTTGAATAATGACATCTATTACTTGTTCTCATAATATTTAATGTCAGTTTTGGTGTTAGCAACATAATATTTATTCTAAAATTGCTATTTTACTTAAATAAACTTACTTGTGAGTAAAAAAAAACTTAAGCTTACGGCCTATTTGATTCTCATTATTGTAAAATGAGAATGAAAAATATAGTTATTATTGTGCCACACATAAGAGATAAAAATTCAAAATTGATGGCCTGATGTTATAGATAACGATCATATTTTTCATTTTTATGAATGAAAAATGAGAAACTAACGGGGGCTTAGTCTTATTTTCAATGTTATTTAATTAAATATTAATAAATGATATCACTCTTACGATTGTTGATTGTCGACGGTCAATGGTCAACGTTCGTCCGAGCTGAACTTTTGTGATGGGTCCATCCCTACTCGTATATTATGTCTTTGAATTCACAATAAAAAATCTCGTTACCTGCAATTTTATTCTCCACATTCATTTTTAAAAAGTGAGGTGCTCAGTGCTATTAGTGATTTTTTCACATCTTTTCAAATGCGTTGTTATGTATGAATTTAATTATTCTCGGTTTAGGGCTCATTCGGTAGAACTCGTGATACATTTTATTACGTACCTTCGAGTATCAGTTAACTTTCACATTATTTTGCAACACTTGCTAGAATTATCCTTTTTCATGGTGTGATAATTCTCATTTTATGTTGGTAAGAAAGTTTATGCATAATTTCTTATTTGATTTGAATGTGGAATGGCAGCCAACTCATTGAGTATAATTCATTATATTCATTCCTCTTTATTTACAACTTTAAGTGAAAATTAAGGTTGGAAATAATTTGATATTGAATGAAAATTAGTTTCATTTGAATGAAAATCAGTTTTCAGAATTTAAGGAAAACAGTTTCAGCATTTTAAGAGTTTCAACATTTCATTTTCAACCGTTCCTCTTCATCTTCAATGTCAATTGCATTAATAGCCACGCTCTTCCTCTATGGCTATAAATAGAAGAGCTCTCGGTTGGTAGTGTTAGAATTTGGGTGTGATCTGAATTCTTTTGATAATGTATTTGAAGTATTGAAGAATTTTAATTGAAGTGCACGTCATGAAGAATTCAAGTTTGAAATGCTATTGGAGTCATATGAAGATCAAATTTCATTGATAATTAGGAGTTTGACTTGAATGAGGACTTTTGGATGGCAAAAGACACTTTTTGGAGCATTAACCTGAGGGACGAGAAATGACGTCAAGGCGCCACATTGAGATTTGGGGCAGAACCCCAGGCGTCGGGGCCCGGGCCGGGTCGTGCCCGCAGCAAGTTTTCGGCCCGAATGAGTGTTTTTCGCGTTTTTCTTCTCCTACTTTGTTTTGCACTCAGTTTTCTAGCATCCTACTTCATCAACAACTCTACCAAGAGGTTTTGGACGTCCCCTACATGTTTTCCTATAAATACTAGGCTCTTTTATACAATTTGATAGGGTGCGATTTATGATTACTAACTTTTAGGATCATTGTAATATTTTTCTCTCTTCTCCATTATTCTTGATGCAATAAAATCTCATAATTCCTCTGCCATATTTTTGTCTTCTTTTATTCTTTTGTTCTTGATCATATACTTTATTATTTTGCCATATAACTTCAACATCTCAATCCATTGATTGGTGTCACAACAAGTGATATCAGAGTAATTCTGGTATTGACTTGTTTTGTAATAAGTGGTATCAGAGCCAAGGTTCGTTTCCGCAGAGCGCAATGTTTGATTTGTTTGAAGTTTTTGTTCATGATGCTTTCATGAAATATGACATTCCGTTTTTAGATCGAAACACTAGATTTTCACTATCGCAGGTTAAGATGCATGCAGTACTCATACAACTGGATTTAGATGATGCGTTGCTGGGAATTGACAAGATGTCCAAAGCTTTGACCGCGGAAGAGAAATTATGGAAGGATAAAAAGGTAATTTATCACATTCATCTTCATCTATCAAATACTATTCTTCAGGACGTTTTGAATGAGAATTCAGCAACTGCTTTATGGTTGAGGTTAGAACAATTGTGCATGACTAAAAATCTGACAAGTAAGTTGAACCTCAAGCGACGTTTATACTCTCATCGCATGACAAAAGGAGGATCATTGGAAGATCACCTGACTGTATTTAAAGAGATCATCGTTGATTTGGAAACTTTGGAAGTAGAGTATGATGAAGAAGATTTTGATCCTATTATGTTCGTTGCCTGCTTCGTTTTCTTATTTTAGAGACACGATCTTGTAGTCATGATACTCTCACCATAGAGGAGGTATATGATGTTTTGTATTCAAAAGAGAAGATGAAGCATTTGGTTTTAGAGGCTATAGATGGAGAAGGCATGATTGTTCATGGTGGTTCTGGAAGGGGCAAATCGAAGACTAAGTTTAGTAATCAAATTTGTAATTACTGCAAGAAGAAGGAGTACTTGAAGAAAGATTACTACAAATTATAGAATAAAGAAAGGATGGCTGCAAATAGACATTCAGATACTTTAGGTGAAGCAGACATCACATAGAACGTTGTAAGTGATGGAGAACTCTTAATTATTTCTGACATTGAGTCTAAACCAGAAGATGATTGGATTCTTGATTCAGCATGTGTGTTTCATATGTGTCCTAATAAGGACTTATTTGCCACATATGAAACTGTTTCCAAATGTGTTGTAGTTATGGGAAACAACGCATCTTGTCGGGTTGCTGGAATTGGTACAGTCAGATTGAATCTTTTAGATGGGACAATTAGAACACTTGGTCAGGTTCGACATGTTCCAGATTTGAATAAGAATCTCATCTCATTGTCTACCCTTGACTCAAAAGGTTATGAGTTCTTTGGTGGAGGTGCAGCTTTGAAGGTTTGTAAGGGTGCCCAAATTGTATTAGAGGGACAAAAAAAGTCACAGTTATACATCTTGCAGGGTTGTGTAGAATATAAAAAGTCAATCAACACAGGTTCAGTACCGTGATGGACATTCAGTTTGGTACAATACCTTTAGGAGCTCATAAATGGTCAGATTTGAAGAATACAACTAAGTGAAATTTCTAAAATATGGGTAATGTCGCTTTGCCGCTGTGCCATTGTATTCAACTGCTAGGGACAGACCAAGTGGAACGAGGTATGTTGATGTTGATTTTGTTGAGCATGATTTAGATGGAGTAGAAGGTATACAATTTAGCAATGGGCCTTTTGAAAAAGCATTCGGTAATGATTCTACTTTGGGATGTGTTACAACCCATTTTGGTTAATTCAAAATCATTATGATTTTTTGGAATCTAAGATAATTCTACAGAGTAGTGCTTGGATTCATTGGAAGAGATTGAGTATTTTGTATTTTGTTGGAGAAATTAAATTTTTTGATTATTGTTGAAGAAACTAGTTCATTCCTTAGTGGAATTCGTGTCAATGTGGAGATTGTTAGAATTTGGGTGTAACCCGAATTCTTTTGATAAGGTATTTGAATTATTGAAGAATTCTAATTGAAGTGCACGTCTGAAGAATTCAAGTTTGAAATGTTATTGGAGTCATATGAAGTTCAAATTTCAATGATAAATAGAAGTTTGACTTAAATAATGACTTTTAGATGGCAAAAGACACTTTTGAAGTATTAACCCGGGACGAACGTCGGCGCCACATTGAGATTTGAGGTAGAACCCCGGGCGCCTAGGCGCCGGGGTCCTGGCCGGGTCGTGCCCGCAGTAAGTTTTCGGCCCGAATGAGTGTTTTTCGCGTTTTTCTTCTCCTACTTCGTTTTGAATTCAGTTTTTTGGCATCTTACTTCATCAACAACTCTACTAAGAGGTTTTGGACGTTCCCTACATGTTTTCCTTTAAATATTAGGCTCTTTTATACAATTTTATAGGGTGCGATTTATGATTACTAGCTTTTAGGATCATTGTAATATTTTTCTCTCTTCTCCATTATTCTTGATGCAATAAAATCTCCTAATTCCTCTGCCATATTCTTGTCTTCTTTTATTCTTGATCATATACTTTATTATTTTGTCATATAACTTCAACATCTCAATCTATTGATTGGTGTCATAACAAGTGTTATCAATCCTAACAAGTGGTATTAGAGCAATTCTGGTATTGACTTGTTTTGTAACAGGTAGAATATACAATGAACACAGCAAACACAACAAAGGAAAAAGAAGTCAGTTTCCTCCACCTTCATTTTCGGCAGCCTCTGGTTTTTTTTCATATCTTCCTTTGCTAAAATTCTTTGAGAGATAGAGTGAATCACAATTAGTTCGTAGGTGGTTAAAGTTTAATGTGAACCGACAACTGATTGTATCATGAGAATCGAACACCGATCAAAACCTCTTACACTCTAGTGAGGTGACAAATTCAATTTAAGGAAACCGTGTAAACACAAGCCTTCGTTTTTGTTTGATTTACTTTGATTCTCCAATATTTACCCACAAACTTAAATCGAATTCTTGGTGAATCAAATTCCTTTTCTTTGTTCATATGGTTCTATGCTCATGAGTTCCGAAAAAAAAAACTTACAGTTCATGTTAATTTTTTTTCATCAATCGAGTTTTTCCTCCATCGGTACTGTCCACCATTTATATATATTGCATTAAGGTAGATCTCAAGAGGTAAAAGGAAAAATAAATAAAATTGCATGCTTTCGGTCTCTGTAGTTTTTTTAAAGTGGTTTTGCATGTTTCTTCTTCAACTTGCATGGTAAAGTGGTGGTTTGCATGGTTTTTGTGGTTTTTGTATGATTTTAAAATCATTTTACAATGATTATTTAACTTTTTATGATTGCCTATTATTTCCAATGATTGCTTACTTTTCTTTTAATGTTTAATTCAAATTGTTGGTTAATGATTTCTAATTTATTTTTAAATGATTGTTAAGTTGTTAATAATTTGACAAAATAATATGCTCTTTAATTTTGCAGTTTTTTAATTTTTTTGAATAAATAACTTAGATCTCAAATTTACATACAACTTTACAACTTTAATTCTAAATTATTTGTTGTTTGTTCTCTAGTTAAATGGCGTCACATGGAAAAGAAGATGTGAACAATGGAAGCAACACTATTGGGACCGCTGTTAACCCTGTGAAGACCTCGATTGACATTCTTCCCGTTGATAGGACAATTGGTGGCGGGATTTCTCATATTGGAATGAACCCCATTTTTCCTACGACTGCTGCCACGACAATCCAATTTGGCACAATACCTTTGCCAGTACTTAGGGTGCGGCCTCAGTACCTTTACTATCGTTTCTGGCTCTATTTTCGGTGAATCATGCAATTCGACCGGATAAGTTTGCTGGTACTGATTTTAAGACATGGCAGAATAAAATTATTTTTTATCTTATTACTTTGGGCATTGCACGTTTCCTCATCGAGGATGCCCCTGTCGTGGCTGAAACGACACTGATATGCATAGGCATGCGGTTTGGGATGCATGGAAAAGTGCTGATTTTTTGTGTCGCAACTATGTATTAGATGACCTACAGAATTCTCAGTATCACGTGTATGTGGTAAAGAAGTCTGCTACGGAGGTTTGGGAGTCTTTAGAAGAGAAGTACAAGACCGATGATGCTGGGTCTAAAAAATTCTTGGCTAGTCGGTGCATGGACTTCGAAATGGTTGATTCACGTTCAGTGGTGAGCCAGTACAGGAGTATCAAGTTCTTTTGCAAGAAATGCATGTTGAGGGTCTGACTAAGTTAGAATCTCTACTAGTGGTTACTTCTATTCACAAGCTACATCCTCAGTGGAAGACTTTCAAAAGCTATTTGCAATATAAGAGAAAAGATATGTCTTTCGAGGATTTAATTATCAAGCTACGCATTGAGGAAGATAACAAAAAAGTTGAACGTACGTCAGGGAATTCTTACTCTGAGAAGGCTAATGCATTGAAGCGCAGCCAAAGTTCTAGTACTAAGAAAGGTCAATCATTTAAAGCCAAATAGGGTATCGAAAATTGGAAAGATAAAAAGCAGACCACGAAAGGGTCTCAGTTGAAGCCTACCGGTGGGGTAGGAAAGAAGCTTAAGTTCCAGTTCAATGGAAAATGCTTCAATTGTAACAAAGTTGGGCATCAATCAGCATACTCCCATCAGTCGCGGAGAGATAACGAGCAGCGCCCTCAGGCTAATATGGTTGGAAATGAGAGAGATCATCTATTAGATGACATGTCTGACCTAAACCTTACGGCGGTGATTAGTGAGGTTAACATGGTGGGGTCTAACCCTAAGGAGTGGTAGCTAGACACTGGGGCCACTTGCCTGTCTGTTCCAACATGAGCATGTTCATTGCTTTTACACCAGTTACAACTAGTGAAAAGTTGTTTATGGGAAACTCTGCAACTTCTGAAGTGCTTGGTAAAGGTAAGGTGATCCTGAAGATGACCTCTGGCAGAGAGTTTACTCTGACTAATGTGTTGTACGTGCCAGAGATTCGCAAGAATCTGGTATCTGGCTCTCTTCTAAGCAAGACTGGTTTTCGCATGGTCTTTGAGGCAGATAAGCTGGTGATTACCAAAATAAGAGTTTATGTTGGGAAATGCTATATGACGGATGGCCTGTTTAAATTGAATGTAATTGCTGTAACCCCAACTATTATGAATAATGAGAAAACTCTTTTTATTTACTTGCTTGAGTCTCCTAATCTGTGGCATGGTAGATTAGGTCACGTAAATTATAATGTATTACATAGACTAAGCAAACTAAACTACTTGTCTAGGTTTAAAATCAATTCAAATCATAAATGTGAGACATGCGTTGAGGCTAAGCTTACTAGGTTTTCGTTTCATAGTATTGAAAGAAGTACAAAGCCATTAGGACTAGTCCACAGTGATGTGTGTGACTTGAAATTTGTCCAAACAAGAGGCGACAATAAGTACTTTATTACTTTTGTCAATGATAGCATGAGATATTGTTATATGTATTTGCTTAAAAGCAATGACAAAGCTATTGATAAACTCATTCTTTATAAGAATGAAGTTGAAAATCAACTTAGCAAGAAAATAAAGGTGGTGCAAAGTGATTGTGGTGGTAAATATGAATCACCACTTGGTGAATTTTGTGCTAAATATGGAATAATTCACCAAACTACTGCACATTATTCACCTTAGCAAAACGGAATTGCTGAGCGTAAGAATCAAACGTTAAAAGAAATGATGAATGCTATGTTGATTAGTTCTGGATTACCATAGAATATGTAGGGAGAAGCTATTATATCTGCGAATTACATTTTAAATAAAGTGTTAAAAAAGAATATGGATAAGACTCCGTATGAACTTTGGATAAGTCGGACACTTCATATAAATACTTACGAATGTGGGGATGTCTTGCTAAAGTTTTGGTGCCTCCTCCTAAGAAGGTTAAGATTGAACCTAAGACAGTTGATTGTGTGTTCATTGGTTATGCACAAAATAGTAGTGCATATAGGTTCCTTGTGCATTATTCGAATGTACCTGATATTTATCCGAACACGATTATGGAGTCTAGGAATGTACAATTCTTTGAGAATATTTTTTCTTGTAAATCTCCTAAATAGTTAACTCCTATTAAACGGACTATGAAATTTTCTACTTCTGGCATCAGTAAAGATCCAGTTGAAGAAGGTGAGAATAAGCCTAGACGGAGCAAAAGACAAAAACTTCTAAGACGTTTGACCCTGATTTTCTCATATATTTGATGGAGAATGATCCTCAAAGCTATAAAGAAGTCATATCTTCTCCAGATGGTCATCTTTGAAAAGAATCCATCAAGAGTGAAATCGATTATATCCTATAGAATCATTCCTGAGAACTAGTATATCTTCCACCGGCTTGTAAGCCTTTGGGCTTCAAGTGGATCTTCAAGAAGAAGATGAAAGCGGATGTCTCTATTGATAAATATAAAGCTCGGCTAGTAATCAAAGGTTATGAGAAAAAGGAAGGCTTAGAATACTTTGACACTTATTCTCCTGTATCGAGAATAACTTCTATCCGGATGATAATTGCTATTGCGGCCTTGTGAAATCTGAAAATACATCAGATGGATGTAAAAATAGCTTTCCTAAATGGAGATTTGAATGAAGAAATCTACATGAAGAACCAGAGGGGTTTTCGGCTCCAGGTCAAGAAAGGAAAATCTATAAATTGGTTAAATCGCTTTATGGTTTAAAGTAAGCACCGAAGCAATGACATGAGAAATTTGATAATGCTATACGCTCTAGTGATTTTAGAATCAACGAGTGCGACAAGTGTATATATGTCAAGGACACTAATGATAGATATGTCATATTGTGTCTGTACGTCGACGACATGCTCATTGTCGACAGCTCTGATAAGATTATCAAAGCCACTAAGAATATGTTAAACTCGAAGTTTGACATGAAAGATATGGCTCTCGCAAATGTCATTTTGGGAGTAAAAATTACTCGAACACCAAATGGACTTGTGTTATCTCAATCTCATTACATTGATAAGATCTAGACAAGTTCAACAAGTCATATACAACTGTGTCCTAGACACCAGTGGATTTGAGTCTCCACTTATCCAAGAACACTGGTGATGGTGTGTTACAGTTAGAATATTCTCGGATAATTGGGAGCTTAATGTATTTAATGACTTGTACGAGACTGGATATAGCATACTCAGTTAGCAGATTGAGTCGCTACACGGGTAACCCATGTGCTATCCACTGGAAAGCCATTTTCATGGTGTTACAGTATTTGAGGTACACTCGTGATTTTGGACTGCTTTATTCTAGATACCCTGCAGTAATCGAAGGGTATGCTGATGAAAATTGGATATCAGATATGTCCGATTCAAAATCTACTGGTGGATATGTCTTCACTCTTGGTGGTGCAGCTGTCTCTTGAAAATAGTCCAAACAAACTTGCATCACAAGACCTACAATGGAATCAGAGTTCATCGCTTTGGACAAAGCAACTGAAGAAGCAGAGTGGCTTCGCCAGTTTGTAAGTCTCGACATCTTCAAAGACGACATAATACCATTCGACAACTACTCTCACAAGGTATTATCACCTGCACTACATGAAGTCAAAGGATAATATTGCGGATCTGTTAACAAAAGGGTTAACTCGAGAGCTAGTTGAAAAAATATCAAGGGGAATGGGCTTGCAGCCTATGACGTTGAAAGGTATCATGGTGGAAACCTAGCCTAGCTTAATGGAGACCCCATGATCTAGGTTCAAAAGGATAACTAAACCATGTATATCTGTGTAAATCACTGAGAAGGTTCTCTTTTTGCTCATTCACATGGTGCTCACAGTGATTGGAAGATGTAGGTTAAGCTACGCTTTTAATGACCCTTAAGCGTTGTTGTGAAACACTGAGTTAAGAGGTCACCTATGTGAGTGTGAAGTGGGGCCGCTTCTATAAAGATTGGGAAGGCTACATCCTTGAAGAAACACTTGCAGAATCAGGTGACGTGTTTATGGCCAAAACGAACACAACATTGAGAACTACGATGTATCTAGAATGGTCTTGTGTGAGATTTATTGTCTTGGTTTACACAAATGGCAAAACAATTCAAGGCATCAGATCCACTGGTTTGCTAGTAATACTCGATAAATTTTCACAAAGGAAGGTTCAAAGCTAAATGCTACATGTCCTATGCAGGATTGATTCGTTTTACCCTCTCTTTCTATCTTTAGTCTTTGTTTTCCAGATTTTCATTCATGTGGGGGATTGTTGGAAAATAATTTCATATTGAATGAAAATCAGTTTCATTTGAATGAAAATAAGTTTTCAGAATTTAAGGAAAATAGTTTCAACATTTCATTTTCAGCTGTTCCACTTCATCTTCAATGTCAATTGCATTAATGGCCACGCTCTTCCTCTATGGCTATAAATAGAAGAGCTCTTGGTTGGTAGAATATACGATGAACACAACAAACACAACAAAGGAAAAAGAAATTAGTTTCCTCAACCTTCATTTCCAGCAACCTCCGGTTTTATTCCTTTGCTAAAATTCTTTGAGAGATAGAGTGATGCGGCGATGTGGCGAATTCGATTTAAGGAAACCGTGTAAACACGGGCCTTCGATTTTGGTTTGATTTACTTTGATTCTCTAATATCTACCCACAAGTAACACGCTGGACAGCAGCAGGTGGATGGATGTGCCATTGGACAAACGGATCATTGTCAAGAAGTACCTTATTAGCTGAATTTGGTTAATTTTGAAGTAACATTATAATTTTTAAAATAGTCCTAGTTTTATTATGTTAGAACTAGTGTTTATTAATGTTTGATGAAATATATGATTCCAAAACATTTCACATATTTTATTAAATTTATTAAAGGTTGTTCAGTTTTTAATTGAATATGTCATTATATTGAAATATATTTTTAAGCAAGTTAAGAAATTTGTGTTTGGTAACGCGTCGGGTTGCTAGAATTCAGGGTGTTACATGTGCTTTGTGCGCTCGTAAAATATCGAATTCGCAACAATGTGAATTGTTGCGCAACAATGTGAATTGTTGCTTCGTATCACAAAACATCTTAATAAGCTCATGGTGTTCACACGCAAATCACCTAAAAGATACCTCAACCAAATAAGTTCACTTGTGAAGGCTGCTAGTGTTCAATATTCTGCTTTGGCAAATGATAGTGACACGGTGGGTTATTTCTTACTTTCTCAAGAAGTCAAAGGACTTTCCAAGAACACACAATAACATGTTACTGGCCTTCGTGTAGACTAAAAACCAGCCCAATCGGCATCACAATAACCAGTGAATTTTAACAAGTGATGTGAGGGAAAAATGAAGTCTTGACTTGGTGCATTCTGCAGGCAATGAAGGAGACAAAAGCCTACAACAAGGCGGGGTCTTCTTGAAAGTTGCGTGAATTGACTAAGAGTGAAACTGAGTATGTGATTCTGGTCGCCTGATTATGAGGCAAATCAATTTTCTAACAAGTCATCGGTATTACTTTAGGCCTCGAAGAGCATCGCCATCCATTGGGTTAAGCTTTAAGGTCTGTTCCTTAGGGAATTTTGTGGGTTTGGCACCAAGCAAACTGATCTCTGTCGGTAAGTCTAGAGTCTAGGATCGTGCAGTCTTAACTCCTAGGAAGCATTTTAATATTTCGAGGTTTTTTTATTTTAAAGCAAGTGTTGAGAAAGTGTTTTAAGGTCACAGGTGCCTGCCTCATCATTCCCTACAATGATCGCATTATCGACATAAAGTAAAATAGCAATGTAAGATGTATTTTCAACCTCGACAGAAAGGAATAATCGATTTTTGACTGTTGGAACCTAATGTTAGCAATAGACAAAGAAAACTTGTGAAACTAGCTTCGGGAGGCCTATTTTAGTCCATATAAGGTCTGATTTTTATGTCAATTTTCGATATTATTATAGGATGCCAAACGAAGTCAAAACATTACATTTTTAATAATATTTCAAAGTGATCACGATCTAGTTTCTCGCATTCTTAACGGCTTACAAAACAATCAACCTTAACAAAAGTTACAGTGCATCAAAGCAGGTCATTTGAAATTATTATTTTGAAAATTTTGATAATACGTTAACTTTGAAAATTCGTTGATGGTTTTATGCTAGCCAAATTCACAAATCACCTTGAAACTTATTTCGAGACTATATCATAGACGCATCATTAGTCCAAACAAACATCGAAAATAATTAAACAAGCGTCTTAAAAAGATACATCTAACTCGTTTTTTCCTTAAGATTTTTCAATTATTTCATTAACGTTTATTATTTTTGCTCGACTATTTTTTTTTTATAATTTATATTATTTTATCAGAATATTTTTACATGGGTACGATATCAAGAAATTTCAGATCATTGCATAAAATATAATAAATTAACATTGAATAAAGTTCAAGTTCGGATTATTATTTTTATTAGAACAAATTAATAAAATAAAAATGTGCATTAAAAAGAAAAAACAATAATTCTAACTTGAACCTTATTAAATATTAATTTATTATATTTTGTGTAATGACTCGAAATTTTTTGACGTCATACCATGTAAAAATATCCTAACAAAATAATATAAATTATATTAAAAAAATTTATTGCGCAAAAATAATAAACGTTAATGAAATAATTGAAAAAAAGAATTAAAGAAAAGACCAGTTAGACATGTCTTTTTGAGACTCTCGTTTCATTATTTTTTATTCAAAACAAGTTTTAAGGTGGTATAGGTGATTTGTGAATTCGGCTAGCTCATGTACAATCGTTAGCGAATTTTTCAAGTTAGCATGTTATCAAAATTTTCGTAATACTAGTTTGAAACGATATACTTTAGCACATCGTAACTTTTGCTAAGGTTGACCATTTTGCATGCCGTTAAGGATGTTGAAAATTATGTCGCGAGCACTTTGAAATAATATTGCAAATGTAATATTTCGATTTCATTTGACATTCTGTAACGATATAGAAAATTAACATAAAAATAAGGAAAATCATTTATACGTGATTAAGATGGCAAGTGTATGGGGTGGGTTGTTCTCCTACTCACCATGGGGTGAAACATCATAAGGAAAAGTACCCAACTACTACATCACATTTCAAAACTAACATTCTTGTCAAAATCTTTCAAAATTCAAGTGTTAATTCCAATTAATATATATATATATAGTATACAAACAATATATATTCATTATATTTTTCTGTCTCTAATATACTTTAGATATATATACAATTGACATACAGTGTATCACACCCCGCACAGACTCCCTACCTCCTTTAGAAATTTTTCAGAAAATTGAAAACCTTTTTCTGGAGATTATACCCCACACTGAAATCACCCCCATTCCACTTGTAGAAATTTTTTAGAAATTTAAAACGTTTTCTGGAGATTACATCCCAGTAATGGTGCATTGTAGGTAATCGAATTTGTGACTGTCTTATCTGTGAACAAATTTATTGTTTGTAACTAAACCCATGTAATATGTGATTATCTGTGATCAAATTTGTTTTTAATGTGACTGTCTATGATCGTGTAATTTGTGATTGTATGTAACCAAGTCACTAACATGTATTATCCCCTTTACCTTAAAAGATAGGATCCTGATTTTACTGTTCATCTCGTGACCTCTCTTTCACACTCGAACTGGTTTTGTACTGTTCGTTCAATAGATTTGTTTGACCAAGACAATCAATACGGCCGACTTCATTTTATTTTATTTAATGTAAATATCAATTGGATTTATCCTTTTTTTATGTTGTCATTTTGCACCAGTTAGTTTACTGTTCATCTGATCGATTTTGTTGACTGTTCAACACCAATCAATACGGGCCCACTGCATTGAATGTAAATATATCAATTGACTATCATTTTTTCCCCTTTCACTTTAAAAAATAGGATCCTAAGTTTACTGTTCATCTCGCGCCCTCTCACACATGAACCGATTATGTCCAACTCTCACACATGAACCGATTATGTCCAATTTGATAGATTTCACACATGAACTATTATATAATTATTACCTTTTTATATATTAACACACCGATTATGTAATGTATAAAGTAAATTTGTTTTTTATTTTAAATAAAAACGAAAGATTTAAATATTGAGAATATATATCTTTAAAAAATATGCTAAAGCAATTATCGTACGTGACAATTTTTTTTTTTGGTAATTGCAAATGAAGCATAAAATAGGGAAAATATGTACTATTAAAATTAAAATTGTCTGGCATATTAATTTTGCTACAATGATTTTTAATATTTTCATTAATTGAATTGATTTGATTTTCCAAAAAAAAATTAATAAAGTTTTGGATATTACTCCCCGTGCTTCCACGGGGAGTTTCGTTCTTCCCGTGCGCGCCCGGGGAAACCCAAACTCCCCGTGCACGCACGGGGAGTCACATATATTCCAAAAAAAATTTCTTTCCTTTTTCTAATACAAGTCAGACTTATTTCAATGAATGAAAATATTAATATAACACGTAAATACATTACACAAATTTTACATGTATATTTATTTAGCACATAGTATATAAATTTCACAAATCATTTTAACAAGATTGCTAGACAGTTTTCATTAACTTCATTAGCGTAGAATTTTTTATAATGTAATAAAGTAAATTTGTTTTTAATTTTAAATAAAAACGAAATATTTAAATATTGAGAATATATAGGTTTAAAAATATACTAAATAATATATACTTAGCAATTATTATACTGGACAATATATATATATATATATATATATATATATATATATATATATATATATATATATATATATATATATTTGGTAATTATAAATGAAGCATAAAATAAGAAAAATATGTACTATTTAAATTAAAATTGTCTGGCATATTAATTTTGCTACAATAATTTTTAATATTTTCATTCATTGATTTGATTTGATTTTCCAAAAAAAAAAATTAATAAATTTTTGGATATTACTCCCCATGCATGCACGGGGAAAAGGTAAGTCCCCGTGCGCGCACGGGGAGAACCAAACTCCCCATTCTTGACGTTAATTTATCTTCCCTTTTATAAGAAATTCCCTGAAAAATACGGAAAAAGGAGATTCTTCCGGCCTCAATTATTGACTTTGACGTTCATATGACAAAAAAAAAATAGAAAATTATTAACTGTAGGCGGTGAAACAAAAATCTGGGGACTTTTGCCTATCACATTAACCGTAGGCGGTCAAAAATGTAGGCGCCTTTTGTATAGTTTCAATAACTTTTTTTGTAGTCGGCCAAAGAGATTAATCTATATATATAGAGAACTAATGAAGAAAAATCTATTCCATCATCGAGAATTTCTTAACCTTTATTGCTGTTTACTGTAAGTTTATCGAAAAAATTATTTTAGTTTCTATTATTATATTAGATATATATTTTGCATGTTTAGTATTTCATTAAATAAAAATACAATTGTGTTCCATGTTTAAAATTTTTGTAAGTAGTTAGGTATAGTTAATTTTAAGATTTTTGTAAGTAGTTAGGTATAGTTAATTTTTTTTTTTTTTTATGTTTAGCATGTAAATAACATTATGTTGATCTATAAATCTTGAAAATATTTATTTTACTCTATTATATTTTTCAACTTGTACGACTAAATTTTGAAGCTTTGATATTGCAGCAGAACATAAACTTTTACTGTAAGTATTTATATGTGTAAAAGTTATTTTAATTGGAAATTGGAAGATTGAAAAAAAAACAAATAAAAAATTGGTTTTTTATGTTTTTTCGCAATTGTAAAAAAAAAAAAAATTAAAAATTGGGTTTTCCCCGTGCGCGCACGGGAAAACTGGGTTCCCCCGTGCGCACACGGGGAAAGCCAGTTTCCCCGTTCGCGCACGGGGAAACCGGGTTTCCCGTGCGCGCACGAGGAGGAGTTACCACGAATTAAAAAAAAAAAAAAAAAACCAAAGAAGCCCCTCATCTACTCTGCACGACGTACACAAAAACAAATTAAAAATTCAAGCGTATTGTGTGCGAAGAAGAAAGCATCCATGAGAATCTTTCTCCAGAAATGCAGCTCTTTTTGCCATAGACAGCAAACCCATCTTCTTGATATCTCCACCAGCGCAACTGCTACAGTAATTTTCTCTCTTTTCTCTCCAAGAATTCTGTACTAACTTTGCATAATTTTTGTTGACCAGGTACCCAAAATTTCTTCAGTTTCTGATCTTGAAATCACATTTTCTTGAACTAATTAATGAAATTTTAACTTTCGAGATAAATTATGATTATGTTCTTCAATTTATCTTTTCCTTTACAGGTGAAATAGTTTCTAGATCCTTATGTAGAACTGAAATGCAACCGATTGAGAAGATTTCTTC
Organism: Fraxinus excelsior; assembly: GCA_019097785.1. Taxonomy (NCBI): domain Eukaryota; kingdom Viridiplantae; phylum Streptophyta; class Magnoliopsida; order Lamiales; family Oleaceae; genus Fraxinus; species Fraxinus excelsior. The sequence continues at coordinate 30,481,639 of CM032632.1, read as the reverse complement.
AAACAAAGCTTTAATTGAAAAATACTAATTAGTAATTACTGGAAAAGAGAGAACGATGATAAGGTTTTTATTTATAATAATTTGCAACATTTTATTCTCTTTATATTCTTCAGTTTTTCTCTATTGTCTATCAGTTTGTAAAAGCCACCAGTAAAGAGTGAACATTACATGAAAGTGTGTTAAAAATTTGACAATGTTTATGTTTAATGGAGATTAACAATCTGCAAGGAAGTTCAAAAAGTCAGAAAGTTACACAAAAAGGGTTTAAAATTTTAATCAATTAGTTTCAATGATTTTAGTAACTAAAGATCAATAAAAAAATCAAGATATGCACTAATTTGAAGATTTTTATAATTTTTTATTCTTACTTATCCTGCTAAATATTCCAAATATTCTGAAAAGAAATTGACAAACCTATATTAACTGTCCTTTTACTGAATTTCTCAATATCCTGCCTATTTCTAGCCTGCAATGAGAATACAACATTCATATACTGTGAAAATATTGCATTCAAAAAGCATAACAAAGAATCACAATTAGAAAGAATCAAGAAAATTTTAATATGGAGTATAAGGTAAACAATTAACAGATAAGAAAGTCCGGAGGCTTCCCTTAAAAAATATAGATAATATGCAAAGGCCAGTGCATATTCAGATAAAAAAAATAATAATAATATTTCATCGTGGCGAAATTATCACTCCTTCTTTTAAAAGAGGGAACCCAAGGATCACTGTTTCAATTTGTCACACTCTTTTTCACATGCGAACTGGTTTTGTACTGATCATGTATGTATGTATGTATGTAGTTAATAAAAAAACACAGAAAATCCAAAAAAAAAAATAAAAAAATTGCCGACTTCCTATGAAAAAAATATCTGCAAACCAACTGGACATGCAAAGGCAGTAAACGCATTGCAATGACGTTTTTCGATTAGTCAATATAAAACAAAAAATAAAATAAAAAATTGCTAACTTTCTATGAAAAAATATTTGCAAACCGACTTATTCATTGTATGCATTTTGCACTATATATACATGCAAATGCACTAAACGCATTTTCAATGACACGGTTTCCTCTTTCTCTTATTTATACAAAAAAAAAAAAAAAATTGATTTCAAACAACAAATCATCTCAGTTGTGCTGTGAAGTGGTAAAACAATATCTTGAAGGTAGATCTCTATTCATTGTTGCTATATTTTTGCTTTTTCATTTCAATTTTTTTAATTTTTTTGCAACATGCTTTAGATTTTTGCTCATTTTTGTTTAGTTTTATGTTTTTCTTCCTTCTATGTTGCGTGCTAAATTATTTTCCTATAGATCAATGAAAGAAGAAAGGTTTAGAGATAGAGAAATCTAGAAAAGAGATAAGAAGAAAGAAATAAAAATGTTTACAGACAAAGAAAGAAAATAAGACAACAGATGAGATGAAAGAAAATGAAATAATAGGAATTTTGAATATAAAAAAAAATTAATATTGTCCGCACGGAGCAAGTAGCTCCAGACACTACAACAAATCTATAAACAAATGTGAGTTTCTGTTGATATTTGAAATTTTGGTTTACGATATTTAGTTATTTCTGTTATGATTTTATTTCATTGGAATAAGAAACTGTTGTAATTGCATGAATATTTTCGATGAAATTCTTTTGTTTGTATATACAGAAAGAGAATCGGCTAGAGAAGAAAAAAAAAATAGTATTTTAATCTTTCTTAAACTAGAAATGAATAATCTAATCTCAAAATGGAAAAAAATAGTCTTTAATCTTTCTTAAGCTAGAAATGAAAACGGAAACATTGTTTGTAGTGTTTTTTCAATCCTATTCAAGTAAAATTTTGTATTAGAAGAATGTTTGTTTGATACTAAACAATCTAATCTAATTTAATCTAAAAATGGAAAAAATTACTTTCTTCATCTTAAGTTAGGAAAAAAAAAATTTTCTAGCTCCCCGTGCGTTGACGGGGCGAAACTAACTCCCCGTGCGCGCATGGGGAGTCCATTTTTTTTTTAATTTATAAATACATCAATCAATTAATCAAAATATTATTTAAATACATATATACAATATATTTATTACATACAATATTATTTTTTTACCTTAAAAAGAATGTTTGTTTGATGATAAATAATCTAATCTCAAAATGAAAAAAATTACTTTCTTCATCTTAAGCTAGGAAGGAAAAAAAAAATTCTAGCACCCTCGTGCGCGCACGGGAAGTCCCTTTTTTTTTTTTTTTTAAATATATAAATACATAATCAATTAATTAAAATATTATTTAAATACATATATCCAAAAAAAAAAAAAAATTCTAGCTCCCGTGCACGCACGGGGAGAAACTAACTCCCCGTTCGCGAACGGGGAGTCCATTTCTCCCCGTGCGTTGGTCCGTTTTGAACGGACCATTTTTGGTCCAAAAAAAAATATCTCTTTCTCTGCCAAATGTAGCAATTGTTGACTTTGCAGGGTAATTTTAATGGCGGTGGTGAGTATGAGTTTCAATTTGGTAGGGTAATTTCGGTCTGCAATCTTCCCTTTCTTTTCCAGAAATTTGCCGCTGTCTTCTTCGCTGTGGAAAAGACTGAGAATCGCGTCCAAATAGGAGACCGGCGAACTGAGGTATGTCGATTCCACGTTCCATTATCTCAAGAACCCATCAGAAATTGATCAGATATTATGGTTCTTTTTGTATTTTCAGTGTTCGTGTTGAGAAATTATGAGTTCTTATTAGCCCTTTCTTGTTTATGCTTTGGAGTCCCTGTGTTTTCTGTTGAAAAGTGTATTGTGGTTTATTTCTTCATTTTTGGATTACCTATTTGATGATAACCCTTTGGATGTTATTAAATTGTAATTAATTATTGATTTTTTGAGGTGAAGTTTGAAGGTTTTATTACTAGAATTTTCCTTGAGAACTCAAATATATAGTTTCATTTTCGCTTCTTTTTCTATCTAGGGTTTCGATTTTTTTGGTGGCCGATCTTGCCTCTCAATCTAACATCTTTCAATTCAAGGAATGGGGACGTTTTATTCACACACGTAAACATCAGTTTGGCAAGAAAGGAGCTCCGGTACAAACCGACAACTGACTTGGAAACAGGGTTGAAAAAGTTTGTGAAATGGTATTTCCATTACCTTAGTTCAAAGAAAAAGAGTGCCTGATGAACTTTTTTTTGGTAGGGGGAGGGGGATCTATATATCCTACTTCATTTTCAGTAGTCTATTTGCTTATGTTGTAAATAAATGCTGATCGGAGTATTCGTTCCCTTCTGTATCTTTTGTAATTGTGAGAATGGTTCGGCCATGCATTTTGCGTGGCACTCTTTGATGTTTATGGACAGAGTAGAGTCTTTTCATTTATTTTCCACATTATCGTTGAGCTATTCTTCTATCTGTAGGTGGACATTTTACTTTAATCATTTTAAAGGATGTGCACATTTGGTTAGCTTCTCTATATTTATTATGGTTTCATAAAAGAGTATTCGTGTCACCTCATCAGTAATATTTGAAATTGAATAGCTCATTTTTTCTCCTTAGTTAAACTGATGTTTAAATTTTTTTTTCAAACCTTTTACTTCAGTGTTTCATATGTACTATTATGGGTATAATTTTGTCAGTTTTTCGAATGTTCTGTGGTATGTAACTGCCCGAGTTTTGTATTGATTCCTCTCTGTCTCTACCTATATAGAAGGGCTTGGGTTCTTTTTTCTTATTGGCATCCCAATTTCTATATATGTCTTTATTTTTGTGCATTTTTCTTTTTGCTATAAGTTCGAGTGGTTTTCGGTTCTTTCCTTCAAAAATAAAAAACTTTGATTAATTTATTTTGAATTTGAAAGTTATTTTGTTCCCCGATTATTTTGGCCACTGCCTTTGCTCATTAGCTCAAAATTTGGAATTTTTTATTCCTCACTTTTGCTCTGACCATTGTCATTGTTGTATTTTGATGGTTTTGTGTTTAATGGTGTTTCTTTAGTCATTTGCAAGGGATGTTCACAAGATTATTAGACTTTTAGAAGTGGGGATAAAGCCAGTCTAACTTATTCTTTTACCTTCTTACAGTTGTTCTTTTCTTTTCCTATTATAACTTCGCTACGATGAAATATTATTATTATTATTATTTTATCTGAATATGCACTGGCCTTTGCATATTATCTATATTTTTTAAGGGAAGCCTCCAGACTTTCTTATCTGTTAATTGTTTACCTTATACTCCATATTAAAATTTTCTTGATTCTTTCTAATTGTGATTCTTTGTTATGCTTTTTGAATGCAATATTTTCACAGTATATGAATGTTGTATTCTCATTGCAGGCTAGAAATAGGCAGGATATTGAGAAATTCAGTAAAAGGACAGTTAATATAGGTTTGTCAATTTCTTTTCAGAATATTTGGAATATTTAGCAGAATAAGTAAGAATAAAAAATTAGAAAATTATCTTCAAATTAGTGCATATCTTGATTTTTTTATTGATCTTTAGTTACTAAAATCATTGAAACTAATTGATTAAAGTTTTAAACCCTTTTTGTGTAACTTTCTGACTTTTTGAACTTCCTTGCAGATTGTTAATCTCCATTAAACATAAACATTGTCAAATTTTTAACACACTTTCATGTAATGTTCACTCTTTACTGGTGGCTTTTACAAACTGATAGACAATAGAGAAAAACTGAAGAATATAAAGAGAATAAAATGTTGCAAATTATTATAAATAAAAACCTTATCATCGTTCTCTCTTTTCCAGTAATTACTAATTAGTATTTTTCAATTAAAGCTTTGTTTGAAGAAATCTTCTCAATCGGTTGCATTTCAGTTCTACATAAGGATCTAGAAACTATTTCACCTGTAAAGGAAAAGATAAATTGAAGAACATAATCATAATTTATCTCGAAAGTTAAAATTTCATTAATTAGTTCAAGAAAATGTGATTTCAAGATCAGAAACTGAAGAAATTTTGGGTACCTGGTCAACAAAAATTATGCAAAGTTAGTACAGAATTCTTGGAGAGAAAAGAGAGAAAATTACTGTAGCAGTTGCGCTGGTGGAGATATCAAGAAGATGGGTTTGCTGTCTATGGCAAAAAGAGCTGCATTTCTGGAGAAAGATTCTCATGGATGCTTTCTTCCTCGCACACAATACCCTTGAATTTTTAATTTTTTAATTTGTTTTGTATTTTCAGCTTAAAAGGGATGAATTTATGTTCGTTTAAGTGTTAATTTTTCCGTATTTTGACTTGCGAATGATAAATTATTGACTTGAGCATTTACCACCACGCCCGAGTAAATGAGGGTTATTGTAGGTTGACAACCAGTGCATAATTTTGTCAAATCGACGTGATGCACAATTTGTTGGGACGTACCCTATTAGCTAGTGATGTGCTACATCGGATTAAATCTTCATTTGCCCAATCTATGCTTCGTGTTCTGTTTTTATCTACTAAAGATTCATGCTTTGAAACACCCTTCTCCAAAGGAAATTTGTCATGTCCATATCTGAAAACAAAACCGTAACAATTGCTGATGCATTGCTAATAATGTCAATACAAAATTTCTATTTGTTTGGCCATAGTTTTAGTGTTATGTTAGGTCTAATTCTCCTATCCTTTTCTTGCTTACATCTTTAGTTGCGAATGCGATGCTGGCTCATAATGTAAAAATCATCACACAAAATTATGGAGGTGAAGAAGGCGATTTCCAAGAAATGCATAGATAATTACATCTGAATCAAATACATTTCCCTTGAATCTATAGCATGTGTTGTGTGGTGGATTATGTACATGTGGAAACATCCTTTCGAAAATATTAAAAATTCCATGTCTTGTTGATGTAAGTACCTTTTTTTTTCCACACTTGTGTAGGAGTACGAAGACCTTGTTTATGGAAGAAAGCACAATCGTTGAGAATGACGAGGAATGGCTACACGAGCTTGCTCTGAAAAATACAGTTCTTGAAAATTTGAATTTCTACTTGACAGATCTTGTCAAAATCTCATCTGAAGACCTTGATCTGATAGCCAAAAAATGTGCATCTTTAGTCTGAAAATTTCTGATTGTGATACTTCTGACCTATGTGGTTTCTTCCGATCTGCAACTTCATTAGAAGAGTTTGGTGGGGGCTCGTTTAGTGCACTCCCCGAGCAGGTTAATGAAGGTGTTTTAAATGAGCAATTGAAAAGGTATTCCACAGTAGCATTTCCACCAAGATTGTGCCGCTTGGGTCTCACTTTCTTGGGGAAAACTGAAATGCCGATTGTCTTTCCTGTTGCTTCTCGGCTTAAAAAACTTGATCTCCTTTATGCTATGCTTGACACAGAAGGACATTGTCTCTTACTACAATGATGTCCAAATTTGGAAATACTCGGAGTAAACTTTTATAATCTTTGTTTATCCTACATTCATGAATAAAATTCTGACACCAGGCTAAGTAATTAACCGTGATTCTGTCTTTGTGGGCAGGCAAGAATCGTTATTGGAGATAGAGGATTGGAAGTTTTAGCTCAATTTTGTAAGAGAATGAAAAGGGTAAAGTTTGAGCGTGGAGATGAAAATGAAGAAGCCGAAGGCGTGATTTCACATAGAGGATTAATTGCTTTGTCGCGAGGATGCATTGAATTGGAACACTTGTCACTGTATGTGTCTGACATTACAAATGCTTCCCTAAAATGTGTGGGCACATACTTGAAAAACCTCCAAAACTTCCGATTGGTCTTGATTGAAAAACAAGGAAAATTCGCAGATTTTCCACTTGATAATGGAGTTCGATCTCTGTTAATGGGTTGCCAAAAACTAAGGAGGTTTGCTCTGTGTCTCCAGCCGGGGGGTTTGACAGATGTAGGACTCAGTTATATTGGACGGTACAGCCCAAAAGTGAGATGGATGCTTTTGCACTATATTGGGGAATCAGATAAAGGGATTTTGGAATTTTCCAAAGGCTGCCCTAGCCTCCGAAAGTTAGAAATGTTGGCATGCTGTTTTAGTGAACGCGCACTGGCAGTTGCTGTACTACAACTAACTTCTCTGAGGTATCTGTGGTTGACAAAATATAGGACTACGACAAGTGGTGGGGATCTAATACATATGGTGCGTCCAAACTGGATTACTGAGTTGATTCCTGCAACACAAGTTCCTGGTCATAATGCAAATGGGGAAGTTGTGCTTGCCAACATTCTAGCATATTATTCACTTGCTGGGCAGAGAACAGATTTGCCGTCTACTATGAGGCCTTTGATCCCAAATATCTAACTGTGTATGCCATGTTGTTGTTCCCCATTTCTCATTCTTGAATCATTTATTAGAGCGCTACAATGACAAATTTTAACATGGAAATGGATTTCTAGTACTCTGTGTAATTGACGTGTACTATTATTTGAATTCCAATTAAATATCAGGCACAACCCAATGTGGGCAGGAAGGAAGGGAGTAATTTTTCCCTCTGTAGAAACCCCAGACTCCCTCCATAAATCAGTTTTCTGCCACACTAACAAACCAACAAATCCCCCAGGCACTATGCCTCTCTTTTTCTACTTCCTCCTCAAAGTCCATCTCCTCCTCCTCTCCACCACAATTGCCACACCAGTTGGCATAACCTACAACCCATCTACCTCGAAACTCCTGCTGCCCAACCATGTGTCCTCCTCCATCCAGTCACTCCACTTCCCCGTCGTCCGCCTCCTCGACCCCACCCCACTCCGGGCCTTCGCTTACACCAACATTACCCTACTCCTTTCAATCTTCAACCACCTCATCCCCTCCTTCGCCGACAATCGCTCAGCCGCCTCCATCTGGCTTTACTCGCATGTCCTCCCTTACCACCCACGAACGCACTTCTCCCTCATCTCCGTCGGTTCCGATGTCATCTCCTCCGCCAACAATGACGTCACCATTGACCCCTACGCCGTTCTTCCCGCCATGCGCAACCTCTACTTATCCCTTCATGAACTCGGCATTCGCACCATTTCTGTCTCCACCACCTTTTCCTTCATGAATATCATGACGTCGTCGTTCCCTCCTTCCTCCGCTGAGTTCCAAGACCCCGTCAATTCTTTGATCATCAGACCGCACGGAGGGCAGAATTGGGGGATAATGTATAACAATATGAGTATGAAGTACACGATTGATTTCTCACATTCAGAAAGGTTTTTTTGGAAAAGATAAAGAATTGGTAGAGATGGTTCTTGGATTGCACCTGTTGGTTGTTGCTGTTTTGCTGCTTCAGTAAAATGGGAAAATTGATATTTTGACAGTGACCCGAGACATGTTTATTTCAGCATGCGAAAAGGTTAATCGAGTGTGATTTTTATAATGATTCTTTTTCTCCAAACAAAAATGCTGTCAGTAAATATTCTATTGGGTGAATTTCATTTACTGCTAATCTCAATTGGGTTCATATTCGTTTCAATTAAATTGATTGATTTCAAATTTTATCACTCTATAACATTATATTTTCGAAAATTGATGAAAAATACTTAACGCAACAAATCTTTCACCATTACACATATACGTTTTTAATCTCAATAAACTTATTTTACCATTTTAATCTCAACATTATTTACGGCATGATTGTCTTCAACTAAACAATTTCTGCCAGCTTGTGGGGGTGCTCGGTGATGATACATGATAATTGATGAAGTTATGAAATTTGAAATTAAATTAAAGTCAAGTGATTTAATTGAAATTAGATTAAAGCTTAGTTACAATGAAATTTTTCATCCAAAATAATATAAACTTCCAACTTTTAATCCGCTTTTGCACGATACGAGTCAAAGTGGGAGCCAAATGCGTTTCCAGCGAAGATATTCTTGTCTTTTCTTTCACCATCACCATCATTATTCATCATCATCCGCTACGCTGCATCTCTCTATATATACACACATTATACATACATGCCCCAGTTTTTAACTGTGCTCCTCAAGACTTCTTTTTCAAGATTTGACATATCCAAGAAGCTTACAGATCAAGAATTCTCGAATTTCTTTCTTCTTCAGGTATACAAGTTTTTTACCAAATATTTTCATTCAATTACTTGCCATAATTTGTTGATCCGGGTGTTCTCCATTTGTGCTGAGACCAATAATTTATTGTCTATCACCTCGTCCCACATTTTTTACCAAAACAGGCAGGGCACTAGTCATTTTGGTTTTTTCAGAGTTGAGCATAAACCCATCAAGAAGAGAGGAAAAATTATAGTGTGAAGATCTATCTGAAAGATCGGATCGTAGAGTTTGTGGAGCCATGTCTTTCATTGGGACACAACAGAAATGCAAGGCCTGTGAAAAAACAGTTTATCCAGTGGAGCTGTTGTCTGCTGATGGAGTGGATTATCACAAGTCTTGCTTCAAATGCTCTCACTGCAAAGGAACCCTCAAGGTATCTAACGTTTTTTATTGATTTCGGAATGATTCCATTTGCATTTCATGTTTACGTCTTTATGAACTAAATCTTCATTTTTGCAAAAGTTTTGAACTTTTATGGCCTGATGGTGTATTTTTTTTTAATGATTTATTCATAGGTTCGTTAAAGTTTCTTCTTCTTTTGGTTTGTATAATTGTATTTGGTTTAGAGAGTAAGTCTCTGCTGAGTGTAAATAGCTCATGACACAGTAAAAAGTAGCTAATAACAATGTATTTATTAATTTAAGAGAATAATCCAGATTTGTCCTAATGTGGGAACAATTTCTGCGGAAAAAAGTTATAAAGTTGCTCAAGTAAAGTTGGTTTGAGAGGTCGAAATTTTTTGGTAGCTTATATCGGATCCCATGCTATCCCCATGAACCAAAAATCCATAACCCCAATTGGTTTTTAGTGTTGTCAAAAGATTTGAAGAATGAAAAAAGATGGCAAGTGCCTGATCGAATTAATCGGGTCATGAATTTGAGTGGAGTTATGATACATAGAGCTGTAGCACTATGGAGAATTTCCCTGGCACTGTAATTTTCCATATATATATATATAAAAAAAAAAGATGATGAATAATTTTATCCAGTGCTGGTGGTGTTTAATGTTGTTCATGGGACTGATTTTTTTTTGTTTATTTTTTTTCAGCTGAGCAATTACTCGTCAATGGAAGGTGTTCTCTACTGCAAGCCGCACTTTGAGCAGCTCTTCAAGGAGACAGGCAGTTTCAGCAAGAATTTTCAGACACGTATGCCTTCTCTGGCGTGACCCGACTTTTTTAACCCTAAAGAATTAGTTAGCCATTCTCTTTTAACAAGTCATTTCATTTTCCACAGCTGTAAAGTCGGCTGAGAAGTTAACTCCAGAGATGGTATGTTTCCCCCAGCTATGTATTTCTTTATTTAAAAAATGAAAAGATTTTGCTTGATATGTAAAAAACGACTACCATACTGGACAAGCAATTTAACAGTTATGACTTGTGATGTTGGCAGGTGTAAAAAAATGACTAACTACCATACTGCCAACATCAATATTTTGCCTCTAAATTTTAATCTTTCCTATGAATATCCAGACAAGATCACCAAGCAAAGCTGCTGGCATGTTCTCAGGAACACAAGATAAATGTGCTACTTGTGGTAAAACAGCTTATCCTCTTGAGAAGGTATGACAGATTTCTTTAAATGTTGTATTGATACAGCTCTATTTGAGAATTTCTGTACTTTCTTCATTGGCTAGGTTGTGTAGTCCAGATTGTTTTCAGGGCTCGTGCTTTACATTGTTAAATCCCCAGTTTTGATTTGGATGATAGATTTTTCAGTCTATACATAATAGTTTGCATCCAATTTGTCTATGCTGTTTGATCTGAATGGCTTAATTATTAACACTTAAAAAATGATTACACTAAAGAAGGGCATAATCAATTCCCTACGATGACTTGGCTGTCCGAATACGGTAGGCAATTCATTACCACTTCGCTGATTGAGATGAAGATAGAGATAGAGATAGAGATATAGATATAGGTGGAGTTTTACAGTTTAATTCAAAGTATTTTAATTTTAATTAGATTAGATTAGTTTTAGAGCCTTTTTGAGCCCCATTTTTTTTTTTGATAAAAATGCATTTTGAAATAGTATTTTGATGAAGAATGTGTGGTTAAAAAATAAGGAAAAATTTTGGAATTGCGTGTAATATTATTTTATAGAAGAATGTGTTGTTGAAAATAAAAAAGAGAAAAATGTATTTTGGAAATAATGGAGATCAAACAAGGGCTAATATTTCGATAAAGTTCTAGCTTATTAGAAGTTCTATTAGTTTTTTATTATTTGCTCTATAAATAAAGAGCTTATTCATTGTAGTATTCTTCTTTTTCCATGAATTCTTCTCTTCTTTGCACCTCTTTCTTTTCTTAATCTTCAATTATTCGTTGTCAAATATATGCTCATGCGTCATATATACTTGAATAGCATGTTTGGTACACTGAGACAGTGCTATACAGGATAATACTTTTTAATCTATTTACTTTCTGGAAATTGTTTAGTACCATAAAGGTTTGCAGCAGCAGCCAACATCACCTATTCTTTTACTGCTGCAGATTAAGTTCAAAAGGGATATATTTTTTAGCCCTGCTAATATCACAAACCACTGGAAAGAAAAGGGGCACTAGATGCATTTTGATATGATATAATGTTTCCTACGGTCGATACAAGCAGATAATGCATCGGAATATACTGATCCAATTCGTTCTCTATTTTGAAGAGAACAATTTGGTTGAACTGCAGTCAGCAATGAAAGCAGGTTTTTGTATTCAGAATTTGCATTTAATTTTGGCTGACTTGCTGCCAATGTGATGTGTAGTGATAAGTTAGACTTGAGTGATTAGACATTGGCTATATGTTTAGTATGGAGGATCGTACAACACTCGACAGTATTAAAGAAGAAAAAGAAATTAATTTTATTCTTCATCTTGTCTAGTACTACTTACTAAACATGCACTGGATGGTTTCGGAAGCAATTCATCCTTCCCGAACACGGCATACAACTCTCCGTTGTACTGCGCTCTCCAAGTGTGCTGTGTTCTAAAGTACTGCTCTTTCATGGTTGAGGCTGGGAATTGGATACTGCTTCAGTTTTTGCTTCAATAATTTGATTTACTTTCAAGTGTTGTAGATCACTGCATCGCGTGTAATTACTTGCAAGATCGGGCAGCTCAAATTATTTTTTACAATTTTCATCAATATTTCTACCTAAGAAACTTGTATGTACATATGATGCAGGTGACAGTGGAAAACCAAAGCTATCACAAGTCATGTTTCAAGTGTTCACATGGTGGATGCTCTCTAACTCCATCAAACTATGCAGCCCTAGACGGCGTTTTGTACTGTAAACCGCATTTTTCCCAGCTGTTCAAAGAAAAGGGCAGCTATAACCATTTAATCAAGTCTGCATCCATGAAGAGCCCTACAGCCACTGTTCCGGATTCTTGAACTCGGTTTCCTTATTATCCATCTACATGGCCTTGTGCTTTTCGGGTTTTATTTTGTTTTTATTCTCTTAGATCGTCATGCAGGTAAACCTGAGATGTTCGATTATTTACCGTGTTCTGTTTGTGTTATCTGCGAAGCGTTGATTATGGTATATGATGTGCACATTTCCTCGCTCTGACTTTGTGAAGTTTGATTATGTTAAGGAATTTTTTCTCTCGTTTGTCCATGGATTATTACTGCTTGGTTAAAAGTGGGCATGTTTGTCTAAGCTTGAAAGTAAGTAGAAATAATGTCTTGGTATTTCTAAGTTATTTTGAAGGTCTTAAATTTACTATCAAAATTATTTGCAGATTTCAAATTGGACTAAGAAACTTATAAGAAACTTTTGCGCTTATTAGATGTGTAATGGCTGTAAAGGCCCGATGCTGTCACTTGTTGTATGGACAGTGTGCTTAAAGATTTCTGACCTTTGTACGGTTTTTCTTTTACAATCATCCGCAGAAATGGCATGTATGGCCGGGAATGTTCTTGGCTTGTGGGTGTATCGAACTGCTAATACCTTGAGCCAATGTGGTTTTCACTATATTTTATCCAATCGTAAAACTTGGCAGTTTTGACCTTTAATCACCTGAAACTAGAAGGCCGCCTTGCCTGTTAAGTCCAATAGAAATGCAAGCAATATAATCAGTTAACACACTAGTTATGGATTCCCACAAATTGGTACGAGTGTCTTTCATTGATTTACCAATATAGAAAAAAAATTTGAATAAAATACTATGTCAACTGCGTTCTACAATCCTTTCCTGAAAGAATACAAGGGACTGAAAAGGTTTCTTTTTTTTTTTTTTGTTTTTCCATAACCCCAAACTAAGACATTGAGTCGTTTATTAAAATTCTTCTATGGCTAATCTGGTGTGGATTGCTGGTACAGGTTGAAGCCTCTTGTCGGGCTTCTGGGAAAAAAAAGGTATTTTTGAAGGAAAAATCCATACACGAAATGCAAGAAGAAGATCCGAACTTGCCTCTGGAAGGTTGCACCTCACTTTTATGTCACAGTATAGATGAATATCAACCGTTGATGCTTTTAGAGACTGCTCTCTCGTCTACTTCGCTTCTTAGCTTCGCTATAGAGTAGAACGCCAATGACTGTGAGAGAATACCCTAGCATTCCAGTAACAGAGACGGGATTCCTAAATATCAATATTGAAATAACCACTGCTACAGCACCTTTTGCATTTCCCAGGACCTGAAAAAGGAAATTGTAATGGCTTAACAATACATCATTTTATGCTAATCAATCTAAAAAGTACCTTTTAGCCACTAGTTAACAAATTTAATTCATCATGGCCAATATTTTTTTTTAAATGAATTGGATTAATCACAAACATAGATGAAAATTATGACGGAAATTGAGTTCAAGGACTCAAAAGTTGTTTCGATCATTGACAGAACGTTTCAGACCAAAGAATGGTTCACACATCTTCTAGAAAGAGCAAAAATAATGGAGCTTTTACTAAATTCCACGTCTTCTTTATACCAACTCGTGCATTTCTCTCTACCCGTTCATGTATGGGGAAAATGAAAATGATGAAACAAATAATAACTAGCAAACCTACCACAATTTCACATGATTAACTTAGATTTGCAATCAACAATATATTCAACAACTTGATGCTTTGTTGTCACTTGTCAGTGAATTTAGTTCATCTCAAAGCAGAAATTAAAGTCTGAAAGTCTTCACCTTCAATGCAACAAGAATCACTTTTGACTTTCCAACATTTCCTAAGAGTAATATTTGTACTAAACTATGTAGCCTCAGGACAACTATAACAGAATAGTAAACGCCAATTGCTCATTGTTTACATAGAAAATCGATTCCTGCAGCAAGATAGACATGGGCACTTGGGCATCATGGAACATAATTCCATTAAGTAGAAAGAAATTCTTAGCATGAGTCGGTGTTCATACGGTATATTTAACTTCCTTCAACAAACTTAGAAATGCACATCATAATCTAGATTGCTTGTCTACATTATATGAAAACAAGAAAATAGGATAGAAAATTAGCTAGAAATGTTTCTACAACTCAAAAGCTGCTGTAATTTCACTATATTCTTTTATGAATATTTTCATGTCCTTCAGCATGTTTTCTAAATACACCAGATCCTGCTGCTCTTCGTTTAAAACACCTTACTGTAAAATATAGTTAGTCCTACTCTTTTGTTTCTTATGGTGTGTTTGAGCCACATTATTTTAGAAGAATGTATTCTGGAATAGTAGATTGAGGGAGAATGTGTGGTTGAAAAAGAAGGAAAAGTTATTGATAAGATAGAAAATATTATTCTATTGAAGAATGTGTGGTTGAAAATGAATAGAAGAATGAGAATAAAAATTTTAATGTGTACCAAACATGGGCTTAATATGAAAATAACAATTTTTTTGGTTTCAACTATATGCAGAATAAATTTATTTGCAAATTCAACTCCTAATAGGGATTTAGTTAGGACTAAGAATTAAAGGAGTTACCTGAAGAGTCAAAGCACTGGTATGTTTTGTGACCAAAAAATTGGTCAAGTTTACAAAATAAGCAAGTGCAGAATTGAATAGCAGTAACCAGACAATATTGATATCATCCCTTGCAAGTGCCAATGTGATGCCAACAACGTTTTCTTCCATAAAGAGTGTCGCCGGGAGCAACAGCACCACAGCAATAGGAGCCATGTACAAGAGCAGATTCATAGAATTGAGCTTTTCCCTTCAAAAATAGCAAAACTTTCAGAAATGATATTGAATTCTTTCACATGTAAAGGCAAGAAACTCCAGTTAAATTTCACCAGAATATGCACAGATAGACAAATGCTTACCCTTCAGAAGAAAGCAAAATCCCTTGGAGCACCGATTTAAGTGCCCTCGCAGCTGTTGCGGCAACACACACTATAAATCCAAATAGATGGAAACTTGGCTCACCCTAACATGATGGAAAGAGAAAAAAATCAGTAACATAATAGATTTCACCTCTAGTATCATAGCAACGGGAATTTATCAGTAAAATGAAAAGCATGTATGATCAAGAGCAAACAGATGGTTAAATAACAGATGTGAGTTATTTTCTTGTGAATCTTGTAAAGCTTGGAAGATAAGTAGAATTTCATCATGAATTCAACAAGTCATTAAAAAATAGACACTGATTCCATTTTCCGGGTAAATTTATTCAATCAGTTCCAATTCAAGTACATATTGGTTGACATAATAATGGCACTTCATTCAATATTTCCCCTACTAATCTTGGTATAGGATAATCAGAAACATAACTTTCTGTCATTGTTTTTCCAACAGTACAAGAAACCGCGCTAGCCCATGAACAAAAGTATAATTGGTTCCCTCTACTTCCCGTAACTTCAATTAGACGAATCAAAGCACTTAAAGATCAGACAAAAAGCATCACACCAGATCCAGATTGTACAATAGAGAACAAAACAAATAAAGACACATACAATTCAACAAAACAGCATCAGAATTTAGCAAACAACGGAAATGCAACATATCCCCATAATTCAAACAAAATGTCAATACATACCCCGCTGGCAATCACGACTCCGGTGACAACTGGAATCAAAGTCACATAAGTCAACCATGCCTCCCTTTTCAACGTCATCAAATACGCAAACACGGCAGTGAAAAAAGGTGTGGTAGCCCCAATCGCCTGGTTAAAGCTCACAGGCAAATACCTGAGCGAGATGTTCCCGCTAACAACAGACCCGCAAAACACGAGACTCAAAGCTGAGATCTTCATTAGCTGAACCCTAGATCTTATGGTCTGCATCGGGACCATCTTCATCCACGCGATCGCAATGTAGCTGAACAACGAGCAAGCCGTCATGTGGCACATGGTCAAGAAAATCGGATACTTGAATCCGTAATTGCTCAACAAATATTTGTTCAAAAGCAATACTCCAATGTTTGATGAGTACCATGCTGTTACTAACCCAATCGTGAAAAATCGGCCCGATGAATATGATTTCATCGCCGACATCTTCTTTCAATACAATAAATCTCACAAACTGAAACTCTTCAAAACTTATCTGTATAAATTTAAACACTGGTAATTAACAAAAGAAAGTTATCAAAACTAAGAGATCTGCAGCGCATTTGCGATGCTCCTACGAAATTGAGCGGGGGGTCTGATTCATTATCATCATACTGTATCAAAAAATCTCAAAATTTCCCTATGTGGAGACGACCGACGAAAAATATGCAGAGTAGGCGGAGGGGGTTCGAATCCAGTGTAGTCACTTATTATTAATAACAGTACAATAATAAGGTACAAGCCTAATTTACGAGAGGAATTTATAGGAATAGTTGAAAGTGGAAGGGTTCATTTTGTTGTTTTCTTCTACTATGCTATTGGTTCCTAATTCATTATTTTCATAGTGAGTTAGTATTTAATCTTTAAAAAGTAGTAAATTGATCTCTATCGTTTCATTACATTTCACTTTTAGTCCTCATCACGAAAATCATCTGAATATTCAAGTGATCCTTGTATGTCGAGTTTTATAAAACCTGGATTTTACTTCTCTAATAAAATTGACACTAGAAATTTGAGGAGGTTCGAGTTTTTGTAGGAGTTAGGTGATCCTTGTATGTCGAGTTTTATAAAATCTAGATTTTACTTCTATAATAAAATTGATACCAAAAATTTGAAGAGGTTCGAGTTTTTGTAGGAATCACGTGATAATTTGACAAAGATGCGAGGATTTTCGTATTTTGCAAATGAACAATTATGAGTGTGTTTGAGCCACATTATTTTGGAAGAATGTATTCTGGAATAATAAATTGATGAATAATGTTTGGTTGAAATGAATGAAAAGTTATTGATGTGATGAAAAATATTATTTTATTGAAAAATGAGTAGAAGAATGAAAACGAAAATTCTAATGCATACCAAACAGGGACATATAAATAAATGTTGAGGCAAACATGTCATTGGAGTATTGAGTTGGGTGCAATTGTGTAATATTTTTCATCAATGGTTAAATTTTAAAGGAAAAAGAAATGGAATGAAAAGTAAGCGAGTAGATGTGCAAATAATCATTCAAAGTTGGTGTATATTAAAAGTAAAGTGGAAGCTTTGACCATTTCAACGGGTAATCACATGATAAAGTCAAATTTGAATTAGAACTTAAACCACCATAAAATGGGAGTGGTCTAAATCGTAGAGAAATGGGTGGCTGTGGTCAAAATTAGGCTCCCGTTATCGTGAGAATTTGGACATTGTGACAACCGTTACGTAACGTTGGATCTAATGTGAATAAAGCAGCTGCGTATTTTTTATTTCTTTAGCTAATGAATTGATTTGCTGGCCCGAAACCTAGCCCATAAATTATAGGACACGTAAAGATAAAAATGTACAAATTTTTACTTACATGCAAAGATACTCAATCTTATAGATCTAAATGCATAACGTGTTTAAACTTTAGATCCCAAGTAGTGTTAACTTATTCTAGACTGATTTATACGCTTAAAAATTGACTTCACAAATTAAAGAAACATTTGACATTATTCTTGCACTCAATAGCCAGGACTTCTGGCAATCTTGTTGGAAAATACAGTAATCTACCATAATTTCTATCATTCAAGGGTCAGCATTTTTCAATAATATGATTGAAATAGAATGACACAAATTGTCAATATTTATCGCAAGTTCAATTCTTTATAATAGACAAACACGACATAAATGAAGATAATAAAGTTCCAGTTCTGGCACATTATTGTATGGCAACAAAGATATGCTTCAAAGACAAACCATCGAAGACATAAGTAATTATTCAAGAACATTTCCAGTGACTTGGTAAATACCAATCAATGTAAAACCCAACCCGAGAAGTGATCCAGAAGGGTTAAAACGTAAGGAGACAAACTATGTAACTGATGATAGTCAAAACGGTGGTGAAATACACATAAATACATACCATTAAACAATTATAGTTAATTCTCACACAACCAATTTCAAAAAAAAAAAAAAAAAAAATTATTTTGAAGATTTTGGCTCTTTGGTATTCATGCATCTCTTCACTAAACATTCTTATTTCTCTATCCATGCACCACTACCATATATTGTCCCCAATAGCATCAAGTTTTTTCTTCAAAAAGAACCATCAACACAGGCACCTTTTTCTTTCTCTAGCCTTCTACCAATATAAAATCTCACAGGGGAACACCCCTCTAAAGCCAGCACCTCAACCCAATCTACAAATCCTCCTTATCGGTGGATCCATTACTGCTACCCTTTCTTTCTAATTTCTGCACAGACGAACTGAAGTCATAAACTTATAGTACTTTAAATTCACGAAGACCATCTTGCAGTGTGAAAGAAAATTTACTTTAAGCTTTTGTTAAACTGCAGCTCCTTCGACAAAGCCGAGATGGAAGTCTCTTCTTTCTGATTTTTGTTCACTATTGAATAGGACCCCAAAAACTGTGGCCAGTTCACTGAATTAGCAGTTGAGCCACCCAAGTGATTGTTTAAATACATGGTTTATACCACACAATTGACTGTATCGGGTTTAAACACATTGGTTTTTGCAACATTAATAAAATTGTAAAAAATATATATTAGAAAATTCAAAAACGCTAAGGGGCAAAATTTGAAATGTTGAAACATTATTTTACCAAGTAAAGTATGATACATTAGCAATAAGAAAGGTAAATTGATCTCATCTACATTCAACATTGCCTATTATCTTCAAATAGGACAAATATCAAAATATCAATAATTGTGAAGCTAAGATAAAATAAAATGGCATATGCCAGAATTAATAAACTAAAAAAAGTAAACTCGCATGTTACAAAGAAGAAAAGAAAAGTTTAAGGCCATTTTCTTCTAGCATTTAGCATTAATAATTCACCGAAATTCATAAACATCGAATCACTTCGTACTTAACAGTAAAATTCCAAACCCAGTTCAAATGAAAACGTATATATAATACCATCAAATGCTGCTCGGGTACATGAAGACACGAACGCGAGCGCCCATGGATTTTGGGGGAAGATTAGACTTGAACTTGGCACGAACAACGCCGCTGTTTCCATGGGGCCTAATAACCTTACCCCAAATGCACCTGTAGTGGGACCCATTCGTCTTGACCTTGGCCTTGTAAATGTATGCCATGCGCTTCCCATGGTACCATGACACCTCCTCCTTGGTGTTAACTCCCTCAATTTGAATCAACGACGTGTTTGGATACTGGTTCGACTTCGATCTCTTGTACCCTAGTATCGTCCCTCTCACGTACAGCCTGCAGCCAATCATGGAATTAAGACAAAAAAATAGTGAAATAATAACAAGAAATATAGATATATGTGTGTATAGAGGCACCTGACGCGTTCTCCTTGACGTCCCTTCACCATTTCCGGTAGCTGGTTGTCGTATTGGTGGGGCGGAGGGGTTCTGCTATATTACGAAGTGGAGAAGCCAAATGAGATAAAACCCTAGAGACGTGAACTTGGTGGAGTGAGAATTTTTATACGAAAGTGGATTGGGCCTGAAGACACAAATTGGGCTGGTGGACTCTCTTCTAAAGCAAGACATACTAGAGAAGAGAATGGGTGACGCGTAATAAAAATGACCCGACCCGGCCGAAAGGGAAAAACCATCACGGATCTTTTCTTGTCGATACAATTTTCTTCTTCCACCGATATTTCAAGTGAGTGATTAATATTTCGATAATATTACTCTAACTTTTTATCTCGTTCAAAGATTTTATGAGATGATTCCCAGTTTAGTTCGTTCCGTTAAGTCATTACCGCTTCTTTTTTGGTAGTTTCGACATACCTCAGATCACCATGTGTAAAACCACGCTCGCTGTGTAGACTGCTCTTTGTACGTGTTGAATCTTTAACAAATAGTTACGCTATAGTAATGGGGTTTTCTTATTTTCTAGATTTAATTAGGCGAACTTCTTTTAATCTCTTGGGGAGAAATTATTGTGCAAAAGTACACCCGTCTCATATATTTTTTTTAGGAAAAAGCTATTTGTATTATACAATTGTCCTAAATCCTTTACTTGATGCTGACATGGCACTTAGAAAGTCAAACATAACGGTTGCTAACTAGAACCAGTGAAATCACGTGAAATTTTTTGAATAAACCCCAAATAATTCTAGATCTCGCTTTTTGAATAAACCCTCAAATTTCAACTCCTCCGTTCCCACTCCTCTCTCACGATCCAGTTAATCGCCGGCATAACCAAGGGCTTTTTTCTGTGTTGAATTGTTAAAGCCCAGCCACGTCAATAGTAAGTAAAGGGTGTAGTAATTGAGTGAGTACATCTAGCACGGTCTTATTTCTTATTTGATTATTAAGTATTGTTGGATGTGGAAATCTAATCATCACAATAGGAAATTAATTTTCCTTTGAAAATTAAACACAAATGCATGATAGATCTTAAATCACCTTGAGATCATATGATGTTTTTATTTAAATCACCACACATAAATGTAAGATGATAACCTTGGAGGAATTTTTAATGTCCTAGCTAAATGCTTCATCTTTTAGATCTTCTCTCTTGTGTCCTCAGGTGCCTCTCCTTTTCTTTTTGGGAAAATAAAAAATAGCTAAATCCCAATAATTATGAAATGTGCCCTTAAAAGGCATATTCATATCACCATGGAACCTTAGATTATTGTCGCAAATTCTAACACGCGAATAATTGAACATTAATTCATAATGTCGTTGCAATATACTTACTATAAAAAGGGGCATCAGACTAACAAGTATATGCGGGTGAATTTGTTTTATTGTGTTTAACTTGAGTATAAAAAGAGGCTGAAATGATAAATATGCATAATTCAAGCATACTGTTGTTTACGCCTAATATATTGCTAAATTTTCTGGTTGAACTGTAATAGAAATTTACATAATAAAGTTGCATAATTCAAGAATACCGTTAAAAGTGGGGATGGAGCTTCCAGGAAGATTCTGGTGTTGGGAGAAAATCGTTAAAAGGGGCAGATTATTGGTCTTATATATGCAACCCAGTTTTTAAGAGTTCCTCTTGTACTTCTCAACTTGCTCTGCATTGTTGTGAAGCTGGTTTCTGGCTGATTTATCCCGGCATGATTAGTTGTCAGAGGACTTGTTTTGCTTAGCAGGTACTTTTTATTTGTAATTCATAGTTTTTTCCATGTCTCTTTGGATTTGCTTAAAAGTTAGAATAATTAATGGATGTAGGAGTCTTTCATGAAGGAAGTAATGCATTTTTTCCTCAGAAAAAAATATAATTTAACTATGAAGTGGATTTATGCTACGCACCTTTTTTTTTTTTCTCGTCTGGATTCTAAAGCTGATGCTCGCACAGCTTCCCATAACATCATAGCATCAAATGCAATGCGACATCCTAGAATTCCATTATTATATTTGTGGGCTTAGAAGAATGTATTCAGAAAGCTAAACATAGATCTTTTCTTCTTTTAGGCCAACCTCAATGTAAATTTTCGGTGAGTTAGCGCCAGTAACTTGTAGGAGGCAAGCCTGTATGCGGCAAAATTAACCTTCATGCATAAACAAGTGAAATAATAGGTAGAAGTTAAAAATAAAAACTTGTGTTCTTTTTTGTTGTCTTCCCAGTTAACATCAATACATAACCAAGATTAGTTTTACTTCTGTCCGATATTATATAATGCTGTTTACTTGAAATGCTAGTAGCTGAGAATCTGATGCTATGTCCTCTTTTGTTCCAGGTCAGTTGAAATGATAGCGGATTAGAAGATTCTTTCAATGAAGTGTGGAAAAAGTTTTTCATCTGGAGAAGTGTAACTTTTTTTCCTTTTAAAATAAAGTTTTTTCACTAATGTATCCATATGGTTATAACGTGTTGATTATCTTACGGGAATTTTATTCCCTTGATCATTTCTTTTATTTTCGCTATATTCAAAATTTTATTGTGTTTGCTTTTCTCGATGGAGGGAATAGTGTTCGTGAAAACAGAAATTACTGAGTGCATGTTTGGTATCAAATTGATGTACAAAGGGAGGCTAAATCAATCTTATTTTGTGGGGCAAAAGAAAAATGATATTACTATCAATATAAACATGGGATAGCTAACTTTGACTGGATTGTTTGTTGATCAATACAAATCACAGAGAGAGATGAACAAACTAAAATATCACATTAAT
This sequence comes from Fraxinus excelsior, assembly GCA_019097785.1. Lineage (NCBI taxonomy): Eukaryota > Viridiplantae > Streptophyta > Magnoliopsida > Lamiales > Oleaceae > Fraxinus > Fraxinus excelsior. The sequence goes on along the minus strand of CM032632.1, from coordinate 30,459,099 downwards.
TATAAATGAAAAGCTTAACCAATAATACATCTTGAATAGGAGCAAATATTGCAGCAATCAAGACTTGCAACAAATGGATTAAAATTCCCTTCCAATAAATAGAAAAAAATTATAAATCAGCAAAAATATCATAGGTTTTTGAATCTACAGCAATAAGCCTTAATGCAGCAACTGTTGCCGCTATAGACATGCAACCAAAGAAGCAGACATTAAGCCAGTGCCAACTCTTCTGTATGGAAGTCAATTTGTTTCTCTTAGCAACAAGGTACATGTGGTTCGCAAGTATGAATGTAAGTGGGAATGTGCTGATAGCACCAGTTAGGCTCATGAAATCTCCCAGAAAAGGCAGCAAAGCAGCTACAAATGTTGTGATAGCAAGGTAACCGCCCCTCACTACAATTCGGAATGACAAGTTGCGGAGAGCCAAAGCATTTCCTTTGATTCCATACTTGGTGTCCAAATACTCGTACATGGGGCTAGCAAATATCTACAACAGATGATGCTTCATAGGTTAGTACAATAAAGGGATGTTTGGTAAATGGACAATACTAAAGAAAATGAAAAATCTTCCAAACAAGTGCTAATAGCGTAGAACAAGATGACCAAAGGAACATTAGCAAACAGCATATCAGTCAATTCTTGTGCGTCTTTGGAAAATAACAAATGAAAAAGAATGATTAAGAGAAGGGCGAGGATAATTAGTTACATGCAAAGCAATAATTGTCTGCAGGAAAGCTGAAACATTAGCGAAAACCTTCACCCAGACAGGGCCGTGGACACTGTTCAGCAAATAGGTTGATGTGTCGACTCCATAAGCCCAATATCCCATGAAGGTAATAGCATACAATGGCAGAACTCCCATTGTGAACTGAAAGTAAAGAGCTTTCAACATGTTCTTAACTACAGGTTGCCTCACTGTTGCCTGTTGCAAGAAGAATAATTTGTGAGTGTGTCACATTCAAGCAACGTCTACCCCAAAAACAATAGCCTAAGATGCCCCGGACGAGGAGTCTTTTTCTTTGGCACCCTCCTTTTCAAATAAGAGGAGCCAACCTCCTCCAGAAAAATATTGATACTGTTAGTTAGCTGTGTCCAAAGGAGACAAAAGTTAACAGCTGTGTTTTATCTTTAACAGTACATAAGACGATTCTTCAGATTGTTAGCGTATATCCCATGGCAGTGCAGCGGAGTAGGTACAAAAATTTTTTGTTTCCAAATTTAAAGAGGCTGCGGAGGCATGATATCACTCACCTGTATCTCCGGGAGCATTCCAGTATTGAATGCAAAAACAAGGTTTGCAGATGCACCTATGGTTGTAAAAATCTTGCCAATTGTTGATCCTGGAATGTCATAGTCTCTGGGAGGAGCTTCAATCCCTATATATATTATAAGAACATCAAGCATAAGAAACTTCTCTGAATAGCAATATAGACAGAGAAATAAAGCAGCAACACTAAAGCTTTTCTAGATTCTCATGATTGGAAGTTAATGGATAAAATGTAGGCGAGCACCAGAGCACCACTATTCTCGCATTGGTAAGGCGAACTGGACAACACTTGATAGTTTTAAGGAAGAAAATAAGCTAGAAATTAAAATCATGTCCACCATACCAGTTTTGTCCAGTAATGCAGATAAAACATACCCATAAGGACTCAAACAGAGGAACGACAAGAGAGACGCACTAGTAGATGAGGAACAGCATATACAGAGAACAATAACATTTTAGGAAAGGGGCATAACGTCATGATGCATAAGGGCATCTTCAAATCAATTAGCTGATCAAACTTCCAGATGGAAATAAACCTCTAGGATCTGAGACCTGTGTGGTCTATTAATGTATACTTCACATGTGAAAATATATGACATGTCAAACACCATGGATTTATTATTGTTTCTATCGAAATTATTTAGCACTGGTCTTCGGCAGGATAAATGCATTGTACTGATTTATCTGAATTTCTAGTTTCGAACATATTCCATTATCCAGACACTCAAAAGTGCCTGGCCTTTTCTTTGCCTAGTCTAATGGAAAAACTGCTCAGCCTGAAATATAAAATCTGCAACATGATACCAAAAAAACCTAAATTCTGAATTGCAGCATACACTAACTAGTTGACACTCAATCCTGTATATAGCCACCACTTATATCAGATGCAATATCTCAGAAGTATTTTGGAAAACAAAGCTCAAAAAAAATTAAGATATTGGAACTCAAATGTCGCTAATTTGTAAATTAAAAGAAAGACATAATACACCGAAATAAATTGTAGAATTGTAAATTACTAATAAAGTGTTTGTTTGAGAAAGGAGAACTGGATATTTGATTATTTCCAATAATAGATGCAGGTAGGTTGTTTACATATTCAGCAAAAAGGTACCAAAGAAAGAATATTTGTCCGTAAAACATGGCACTCTTTATTTGTAAGATATTTAACATTTTCCTTGTCAAAACAGAGTCTATGCAATGATATAAAATGTACCAGAAAGATAAAGGACTTGGAATAAACAGAGTGAAAAAGCATTTACATCAACATTTGACACCTCGTGAGATATTAAAACTTGATAACAGAAAGAAACCATACCATCTTTAAGAGCTAGAGCAAATCCTACAACAATATACACTAGACTGAAGAATGTTGAAAATCCAAGCCAAATCCCTAGTGCTGACAAATGGGGTATAGCTATGGCAAAAAGGGCACATGCAACTCCAGCTATTGCAATAAAGTATGGGAGCTTCATTTGATTATCATCTCTGAAGAGAACATAAATGGCCTGCATATAATGTCAAACAGATTCAGGATATTGGCTAAATCTTTTGGATTCATGTCATCTTATCCCACTATGTTCGAACATAGTTAGAACATTTCGAAACTTAGATGGCGTGTTAAGCAAGGTGAATTAGACGAAGGAAAAAAGTATTAATTTAAGAAAAAGAAGTTTAAATTCTGCATATTGTGTCATACGATCTAATGCAATGTACTAAACATGCACACATGTTTTTCAGAGGTTGGCAGCAGCAAAAGAATGTCAGATATCAAATTTTCCTAGAAAGCTAAAGAGTGCTTCAATTGTCTACCTAGGCACTACATGTTAAGAAACAATGGACAAATTCCATGCAGTTTCACATTGACTTATAAATCAAGGTGAGAACAACAAAGGTAATTTTACCTTAAGAGCCTGACCACCTAAAATGATGTATCCAACATTTATCATGAAGAGATTCACATATTGCAGTCCCCATGTAAGAGAATAAGCTTTGCGACCTACAAATGCAAAACCTCGCTGTTGTTAGATGCAAGAAACGGGGATGCGATATATATTATATTGAGGAGCTTCAATATTTTTTTGTTATGATGCTTTATTTATTTTGCTCATACCATATATAAATCCTGCAAGATCTCTGTATCTGATATGCCTCTTTCCTCCAAATTCATGAAGCTTGGCCACGAGAGTATTTGCATATAAAGATATGGCTGTTGCTAAAATTAAACCAACAACGCCTCCTATCCAACCCAATGGTACCATGACGGTTCCAGAGTATCCCAGCACATAGGCACTGTTGATACCGGTGGTCAGAACAAATCCCACTTGAAACCATGAATCTACATTAAGCAAAATAGGTAGAATAAGTGCAATTACTATGATTCCAATTTCCACACCATTCGAGCTACCAAAAACTGATTCTGAACCGTAAAGAGGAGAAACAAAAATACTGAAATCTTGTCCATTTTAATGATTACCAAACTGTAAGGCATATATAATAGGGAAACCCGACTTGTATAAAGCATAAGACTAAACCAGTGGAAGGAGGCATTCAAAGGAACAATTTCAAACTAAGATAAATTTTCGCCTGCCGGAAACATCAATAGAACCCTTGAACATCCATGCTAGAAACTTTGTCAATTATTTAACGAGAAATCGATTTTTTGACTCTTGTTGTCCTGAACATTAATCCAATTCTCAATATTAAAAGAGCACAATAAACAAACATGAAAACGCATTTTCATTTAAAAAAAAATAAACAATAAACGAAATCGAACCAAGATAACCAAAGCCGACACATGCAATATCACACCCGTAAAGAAGAAGAAGAAGAAGAAAATAAATCCGAATTCATAAATGGGATTGGTAGGAAAAGATGAATAAACCGCTGCTGATTTGATGGGCTGTGTCAGGAACTTCAACGGCCAAATGATCATCGGAGTGGACCCTCGTAGGTGTCCCGGAGCCTCCAACGACGTTGTTGGTTTCTCGGCTGTCCATATTCACCTCCACAGCCGCTTCTTCTCCACTTCCCAAGAGCAACGCCCGCTCTTCCTCAAATATCACGTTCCGCAAAGCCAGCCCTTCTTCTCTCTCTCTTAGCTGTATTTATTAACCACCAATCCACCCCACAAATAAATAAATAAATTAAAAAACCAAAAATGTAGAATTTTCACACGCGGATAAGGGTGCATGATTGTCATCATTAATTCGTTATTATCAAATGGCAACTGCTATTTTACATCTTAGGAGGCCATGTGCACTAGAGGGTTGACAATTTGACCATTTTTGATCGTTGACTGTTGAAATTATTTGATCCGTCGGTTTTGTACTGTGACACGAGGGATTTTGAAGTTTGTGTTTTGAGGGAGCACGTGTATAGAATGACAATTCCGTTTCCGTGATAGATCCCACTACTCGCAGATTCGTTTATTTTGATTTCGTCGGATTCTTTCTCATACTATTAATACGATGACGTTTCTGCATAGCTGTCGATTTTTGAGTTGTGTGTGAAACTCAATTCGCTTCAAAATATCTTGTCAAAAAATATTAGTGAAAATTGCACCATTGGTTTTATTTATCCTTAAAATAATAGACGATCTCTGATTTTTTAAAAGGCAAAAGTTCGCCCTCACATTCATAGTGTAAATAAAAGTATGCTTGAAACAGAATGAACCCGACGTATTGGGTTTGGGATAGATTCATAGGGTTGATTTTGAACGATATATTGTCATTGCATTAGTGCTATGAATTGGGTAAAATGGTAACATACCCTACATCAATTCTTGGGTAAAATAGTTGGAGCTTCATATTGAGTTGGTGGATAATGCATCTTCATGCTTAAAACGAAGAGTGAGCTCTAATGATTGGACCTGCTGTAGATTCTCGAACTTGATTGTAGATGATATAAAGTATATTATACCGATGTCATAAATTATATCTTTTAAATAAGGTGATGTCGTGATGACAATATCATGTATCACATGTCAATCTAGATTTAATATCTAACTTGGAACATGAGACATTCTTACGAGGACCCCATAACATTTTTACGGGGATTTTAAACATTAACTTGCTTATTTTTAAATGTTAGGGACTAATTTACTATTCAAATAATAGATTGGTGACCAGAGATGCACCTTTTTTTTTCCAAATAATCATGTTGTTAAACCATTTTCTAGATATTTATTTTCTTTGTTATACCTACACCTTGGTCCCTATTTTTCCAAAATATTTTTTTTTTCAAAATTCATTTTCAACCACGCATTCTCCGGTAAAATAATATTATACGTAAATTGAAGAAAAAAACTTACTTTTTAATCACACAAAAATCTTGAGAATGAGAATCAACCCATATTTGACAACCACTTAAATAATAATAAAAAAATTCTCAAGATGATTTTCATTCACACATTCTCGAAATAAAATATTTTACACGTAAATTCAAGAATTTTTACTATTTTTTAACCTCGTACATTTTTCAAAAATTTACTATTTCAATATTTATTTTTCTCAAAAAAAAAAAAAAAACACTCATTTTAAAATGGTTGTAAAACATAGGCTTGACTTCAAAATGGCATTTGGTAACAGATTTTGCTAGAGGTACATCAGGGTGTACCTAAGGGGCTACACTCCTTCACATGGGGGTGGGACACACTTAAATAAAAAAATATTTTATACAAGTGGGTCCCACCCAATGTGAGGGGAGTATAACTCCTCAGATGTATCTTTTGATGTACCACTAGCAAAATCCAACGTTGTACAGTAATAGGAACATGATTATTAAAAACGTAAGATATGATGCCAACTTTAATGGCTGTGGTTGAAAGGAGGACTCTTTTTTGGCTCTATTATCATAATCAAAAGAATGAATAGTGGCATGGCAACTGTAAGGACATTAATGCACACGATAGATGCTCATCATGCTCTATACCACGTTAGCCATGCTACTCCTACAAAGTTGGTTTACAAAAGTGGATTGACAAAATTATGTGCTAAGATCCAAGTGATTGATTTCAAAAATTATTTTTTAAATCATTCATCCGTTTGTATCATAATTGTATTCGAGTTATGTACGATTTTTAAAAGTTATCTGTCTAATTATTGTACAAGTCTACATTTTTGTCTATCGTATTTGAAGATTGAAGGAGTCTTCATCCTTCATTTTAATATTATCGAAGAACAAAAATAAAATCTCCAGTTTCATAATATCATGAGTTTCTAAATTCCATCCTCTTGTCACTAACATCTAGAATTTTAATATTAGTCTTAGACAAATGATGATAATCAACTAACTAAGCAGTTACATGAGTATGCTCTGTTATTGTCCGAGGATTCTTTGCATCAGGAATTGTGCTGCAAACCATGACGATCCTACATAAAGATTTGCAATCCTTAAAATCAGGCCATGTATTTAAAGCCTTAGATTGGCTGTTTGTTTGTGCAAATCACATTTATTTATGGATCATACTACATGTACAGAATTTTTTTATCGAATCTTTTACCTACTATTCACAATGGAGATGTGGACTACATTGTCGGAATTTTTAAATACACACGGCATTATGTGAGATGGGGTGATCCATTATGTATAAATGGATTAACCTTTTATTATTTATAGATGTACCACATTTAAATTGCATTAAAGATCCTCAAACTTTATTCATTATCATATTTATGTTCCTAATATTTTTCATCACGTTTTTATTCTCAAATTTTCATTCATTAACAAATCTTGTCACTGTACTTTAATTAAGGGACAAATTTTCAGTAGTAATTTAGCATTTGTTATTAATTTTTACTTATTTTGTATTTATTATTATTTTTACTTATTCAAAATCACAAGGGACAAAATGAGTCCTTTTAATATTTTCACAAAATTTTTGGACGAGAACCATCATCACGGAAAATTTATAATTTAATGGAAGGTTTGATGACAATAGTGTGATGATTGATGAAAAACGTTGAACACACTAGTGGGACAATAAGTAAAGATTGTGAATCTTTAATACAATTAAAATGTGATTCTTTTATAAGAACTAGTAAGAGGCACGTGTAGTTGGCTACGTAATAATGTTGATTGATTTTTGATTAGCTTTGGAGACATCATTAATTAAATATTATTTAGCAAAACTTCTCCAATGGAAAACCTTAAAGCTACAACGAAAAATAAACAAAAAAAAAAAAAAAGGAAGTTAGAACCAAAAGGGGAAATTATTCATCGTAAACAACCAATATAAATCAATTCAAATTTAAAAACACTCATACTCTAATAAACTACAAAGATATTGTTGTTTCTTATTTCTTCCTCAATTTTTTTGAAGTATAAACCTTTAGAGGTTTTGCACATCACATTTTAAGTTTTTTTAGCGTGGGTATAAAAGAAAAATTAACGATCATGATTTTACGTTTAATAATTTAAGATAATTTTTATATTTAAACTTAATCGACAATATATTTATTATTATCACATTTTAATATTTTTAAAAAAAATTAAATTGATCCCAATAGATATTCATATCATGAAATATCGAATCAAACGTTGTAGGAAAAATAAAGTTCGAAAAAATGATATTGAAATTGGGTTGAGATTGAAAAGAAAAATAAGCAATCACTACTTTACATTTCACAATTAATGTAAAACTATTTTTAATATTTAAAATTTATCGATCATATATTTCTCATAGCCGCACTTCAATATTTTCAACAAAATTTAAATCGTTTAAAACACATATTTGTAACTTAAAATATTGAATGAAATGTTTAAAAAATGCTTAATTTAAGATAAAAATTGAACAAAAACAAAATTGAGAGAAATTAGTGTGAGTATGGGAGTGATGGTGGGTAGAAAAAGAAAATTAACAATTATAATTTTACGTTTAATAATTTAAGATAATTTTTACATTTAAACTTAATCGACAATATATTTATTATTATCACATTTTAAGGTTTTTTTAAAAAGAAATTTAAATCGATCCAAATGGATATTCATATCGTGAAATATCGAATCAAACGTTGTAAGAAAAATAAAATTCGAAAAAATGACATTGAAATGAGGTTGAAATTGAAAAGAAATATAAACAATCACGACATTGCGCTTCACAATTAATGTGAAATTATTTTTTATATTTAAAATTTATCGACCATATATTTATCATAACGCACTTCAACATTTCTAACAAATTTTAAATCGCTTAAAACCAGTGTTCTAAAATATGGGAAAATGCGCCGCTTAGGCGCCGAGAAAATGCGTCGAATTGGGGGTATGTGTGTAAAAATGCGATCAAACTTTTTTGTTGACAGCCTAGGCACGAATAGGCGGCACAATGCGCGAGGCGCGTTCAAACTGGATTAGGCGTGCCTTAGAGTTAGTGAATTGGTAACAATAACATTTTAATTTCTAATAAGCTCAACCTTAGCAAACCCAACATCCCACACTTAAAGACCCGACCCATCACCTACAAATTTCAAGAAACGTCCAATCTATGATATATTAATATATTATCAAAGTTTGCTTGTCTAGAATTGGTTCCTCAATGAGTTTAATTGTGCAAGGCCTCAAGAAAATCCTCTACTTAGTGTCAAATCCATTAACAATATAAGTAATATTTAATAGTAAATGTGTATGTTTATTTTTATATAAAAAATTTATTTTTTTAATATAAAAATCTATTTATTATACTTAAAATAATATTAAAAGTACGAAACGATTATGACGTTTATTCTCTGCATTGACACGCTTAAACTTATGTTTCTTGATTCTCGACCTCGACGCATCGCAAAGCATTACGCATTTTAGAACACTACTTAAAACACATATTTGTAACTTAAAATACTAAATCAAACGTATAAAAAATCGACTTAGACGGCTTAATCGAATTGAGCCGAACCGAGCCAGAAAGTCATTCGGCTCGGCTCGCGAATACTGAATAAACGTAAAAATAAATAAATAAATAAATCATTCGGCTTAAACGGCTTAGCCGATCATTCGGCTTAGACGAGCCTAGCCAAAAAGCCATTCGACTCGACTCACGGCTTATGAACCGTAACAAGTGAAGTGATTCTTTTATTTTTGGTAGATAGATATGTGGTGTTAATATATTTAGCATTTTAGGACTTTTTCAAGCCATGAATATAAAATCGTCTTGTTAATACCTTTGATAAAATAAAAGAAATTATATCAGATTAAGGGCGGTTATATTTACATCACATTTTTTTTTATAAATATGTCATTTTAATGACATTAAAGGTCGTTAACCTTTATTTATTATCACAATTGTACCCTTATTTTTTTTTTCTTTAACACATTTTTTTTTTTAACATTTCATTGATCAAAAAATCTTGTCCTTAGTCATAATTTTTATCAAAAAGAAAATTATTGTTAACGTCCTTTAAAACTAGGATCAAATTTCCTCTTTTGCTGTCTCTTGTAGTAATTTCATCACTATTTTTCTCCAAAAGCAACAGTGATGTCAAAACTTCATGAGTTATGCTATTGATTCTACTGGGGTTGAGTCCCGATTTATGTGGCAATTACATGATATTAAATGATTGATTCATTTAAATATAAAGTCACATGACTCATTTAATTGAACTTATCATTTAATGTCGTATAATTGTCACATAGATCAGGGCTCAACATTAGTGAGAATAAATATTATTATTCAAATTTTGTTATGCTTTGAGCATTGGAAAAGATGATTCGCAATTTCAAAACTTTTCTCTCATTGAAGATAAGTAAAGCATTAAAGATGACAGATTCCTATCACTTCTTCGACCTCGAAGATCAATGATTGGCCACCATTCCTAATCTCTTCTGATTTATATACTAGTGCCTCGTACAAAATTTGATTATGAAATAATTAAAAAGCATCCCACTATAGTATCTGGCATCATATTTATAAATTTTTTAGATAAAGAATTGGTAATGAACAATGATCGAAGCACACAAACTTTACTACGAACACTTTTTAAGAGTGGACATGATATAAAAATGACGTCAGCGCCACTAGTCGACCTAGTCAAAGGAACTCGTGAGGAGTCATGCTTGGCCATTACATGTCCACTTTAACACAATGATTAATTGCTTATAAAATAATTATAATATGAGAAATAAGTTATTGGGACGGTCTTTTATGCAAGTGTGATGAATCATCCAATCAAATCGCGACATCTTGAACGTAGTGTCAACACTCTCACCTGCGCATATAATGTGACAACGAACAAGCATCTATATATAAAACCAAAGGGAAGATATTGAAAGCGTCTCAATGTCAATAAAAGAAAATAAAGATGTTATCACTAGAAGCTCTATCACGATTAGTTGTCATTTGCTCAAGACTTGCATCACAAAGAAGAAGATTGTTGAAAAACTCTGAATAATGAGTTTATTAACATTTGATCGGGGGCCAGCCCTACCTTCGTGGACGTGATTGATGCTCCTTCACGATCAAGTAATTTAAGAAATATTTCTTTCAAAGAGGTATCAAAATATCTTTATAACACATATTAGGTTATCAATACCAATTCCATATTATTGGTATATGTTGGGATTTGTGTATGTATTTTCGTGCATATATATATTTCACGGTGTTAAAAGAAACATTACAATCTTACTAAGTAATGCGTCACTGATTCTTAAACTTGTCTCATTACGTGTAAAAGACAAATATTTGAGTCTTAGTGCGGCCCCTCCGTTCATATTATTCATATTTTTCTTCATTCTTTCCATGTCTAATTGTCAAGTTTTTAAAATCCACACAACTTTGTTCACGTAGTTTTCTTTGAATTCCTCGAATACCAAACTTTCTCTCGAGTCTTGCCTACTCGGGCAATCAAGTGAATTTATTGGACACAAATTTGTCTGTTTGAATTTAGAAACCATTGACCATTCTAGCCCAAACCGATATAATTCTGAGCCACACAAGGGCGGCTGGAGGGGCTGCCCACCAGGCCTATGACATTTTCAAGGCAAAAAAATAAAAAATAAAAATTATGGAATTTCTATTTTTTAATTTATTTTTGTGTATCAAGTTAGTAGATTTTTTGTTTTGTTTTTTAAGGCCGCCCATTTTTTTGGGCTAGTAAATTGACCGGATTGTGCCTATCATATATAATGGGCCAAAATGAACTAAAAATCCGGGAAAATAGGGCATGTACCCGTGTTTGTGGCTGGCTTTTGAATAAGGTGGAGCTATTCTTTCAAAGATAGTTCAAATTCATAATTAGAACTAAGGGAGTGTTTGATACCATGAATTTTACATGAAAAATGGAATTCAAATTTCATTTTCTATTTTGGTGCTGTTTGATGGAAAAAAATTTCCCTCCACGCGCCTTTTTCTAGGCGTGGAGGGAAATAATTGAGAAATTACAAAATATCAGGGGTTTAAAGATAGTTTTTTAAAATCAGGGCCAAAGTTTGTATATTCAAAAATCAGGTATTAATTGAATATTTAAATTATATTATAATACTAATAATTCACACCAACCCTAATTCATTTTCAATATTCGTTTTCTCTCACTACCCTCTCTCTGTCCAAAATCGGCGCTGCCCATAGGAAGAATGCTATCGTCGGCACTGCCAACAGGAAGAAAGTCTTGCACGATGCTAGATGCAGTGCTACCTCGCCAGCAGCGTTCACAACGTAGCCACTGTAGCGGCGACGCTTTGAAATCTAGAGCCGGTTCCGATGCGATACCGGCGTCGCTGCAAGAAGACGACGTCGTCAACAAGATGCACGATGACTGGAGTTGCTTTTGCGATCGATGGTTGTGCAACGAGTTGGTGGTGCTGGGACTGGGATCGATGCTGTGAGAGTGTGGGGTGGGGGTACTGTGGTAGGTGTGTTTGTTGTGGGTGCGGTGGTGGTGGCGGCTTTGCCAGTGTGTAATGGCTCTGGCGGTAGGTAGGTTTGACAGTGTTTTTGTGTACGGTTATGGTGTTGTGATGGTGTTGTTGGTATATCGGGGTTGAGTTTGGGTGTTTGAAGTATGTGACCAATATTTGGTCGAGGTTGGGTGGTTTGGGGATTTGAGATGGTGGCAGATATGGTGGTGCAGGTGGTGTTGGATATGGCGGTGGTGATGAGGTGACGGCGGCAATCGCTCTGACGATTCATCACGGCGCAGAGGCCAGTGACTCTTCATAAGCGACTCTGCCGTCGCGACGCTGCCGAGGCGGCGACTCTATCGGTGCCAGGTTTTTGGGTTTTTTTTTTGTTTTTAATGTTTGCAAGTTTCAGATTGGAGATGGTGTTGGTGATGTGGCAGGTGGGTGCTGATGGTTGAAAAAATTTGTGACCAACTAATTTTGAAATATGTGACCAACGAAATAATTGTGACCTACAAAATTTTTGAGCTGTAACCGTAAAATAATCTGTGACGTATAAAAATTATTATCTGTTACTGAAAAATAATATGTGACTAACTAAATTGTAAATTTGTGACTGAAATGGTCGTCGGAATAGTTGCTGGAATAATTGTCGGAATCGGAACAGTCATCGGAACGATAGCCGGAATAGTCGTCGGAGAAGAGTGGTGGTCGGAATGATCGTCGGAATAGTCACCGGAGCAGTAGGGATGGTGCAGGTGGGGTGGGTTAATTATATTATAATTTAAAAAAAAAACCTGATTTTTTGAATTTTCAAACTATAAACCTGATTTGTGAATTGGTGTAAACTATACACCTGATTTTTTATTTTTTTTTCCCCAAAATGATTTAGGTGGGAAAATCAATTCTAACTACATTTTTTTTTTTAAATTTAACAATAGAAACAAATTTCATAACCAATTGTGAAAAAAAAAATCACTTTAATGGACAATTTTCATATAAAATAAAGTCAAACGAATGCTAAACTTTGATGAACAAATTGATTTTTTTAGGAAAGTTTTTTTTTCGTTTTTTTTTTAACTTTTTGGCGATGGAAACAAATTTTATAACCGGGTGTGTTTGAACCACATTATTTTGGAAGAATGTATTATGGAATAGTAGATTGATGGAGAATGTGTGGTTGAAAAATAAGGAAAATTTATTGATGTGATAGAAGAATGAAAATGAAAATTTTAATGTATACCAAACATGGGCCAATTTTGGAATGAACAATTCCGTGTAAAACAAAGTCAAACGCGCACAAAATTTAAAAAAAAATCGAGTGGAAAATTATATCAATCAAACACACTAAATCAACAATTTCTAGACAATTACTTTTCTTGAAATTCATTTTCTTTCCACCTATTTTCCATCATTGCAATCAAACGGACCCTAAGTATAGGGTCTAATTATCTCAAAAATCCATTTGGTCCAAAAATTAAATTGGATTAAAACTCAAGTAAATTTTCTATAAAACTAATAACTAAAAAAAATAAAAAATCTGTCTCCAGTATTACCGTCCAACATTTTTTTTTACTTAAATACTGTTTTAATTATTTTGTTTTTGGGTTAATTTCACAAACGGTCATTGAACTTACCTAAAAATTACAAACCGCTCATTAAAGTTTAAAATTTTCACAAACGGTCACTGAAGTTTTAATTTGTCTGACAAATGGTCATTGAAGGACCGTTTGATTTTAATTCAAACTTAAAGGACCAAAACACGTGGATATAGACGTTTAACCACCTCAAGTACAAATTTTTTTTAAACAGGAATACACTATATTTTTATATGAACTAAAATAAATAAAATTGCATTTAAAGTTAAGAAATATCTGCACGATCACACAAAAACATAGAAAAATATTTATATTTCATATCTAAATTTATGTTCTTGTACGTATATAGACGGAACGAGAATTAAAATATCACTTTTACAATTTTCATCTAATTTACTTTAAGGTGACACTTAATAGTAAGAAATTTGTACTTGAGGTGATCAAACTTTTATGTCCACGTGTTTTGATCCTTTAAGTTTGAATTAAAATCATAACGGTCCTTCAGTGACCGTTTGTGAAACAAATTAAAACTCCAGCGACTGTTTGTGAAAGTACATGAAACTTCAATGACCGTTTCTGCAAGTTTTAAATTTTAGTAACCGTTTTTTAATTTTTAGATAAATCAGTGATCGTTTGTGAAATTAACCCTTTTGTGTTTACACCACCATTTTACCTGTTCATAATAAGACTATTAGTACATAACATGTGTTACACACTATGTTATGCACATGGTGCCGACTATTTTCTTCCCTACGACTTATTGTTTTCATCACCACTGCAACCATCGATGTCTAAACCACCATCATCTCTGCCATCAATTTGTACCACTTCAAGTTTTTATGCAATTTCAGTTTTTCAACTCTTTATTTTGTACTTTTTTAGTCTATCAACTCTCGAAATGTAAAATTTACTCCCCAAAACTTGTAAATTCCTCCAATCAAGTCTTCCAAAGCTTACAATTACACCCCCAACCTTCCGATAGCTCTTCAACTTCATTCTTTGTCATCTCCGATTATAATCTAAAACTTCTCCTTTAAGCTCAATGCACCTCCAAGTTGGAGTTTTCACCTATACGAGAAATATATACACTAAAATAAGCAGAAATCAGATCAAATAATCAATTCATCAAGTTTAAAAGTTTAAACAAGCGTGTAAGACATACTCAAATTTCTTTTAGAAAGTAATTTATTCTCCAGTTGAATATTCATTTTTTTGCCAATTTGAACTATCATGTAAAAAAACTAGTCAAATACACTATCATGACATGTTTCTTAAGTTGAATCATTAATGGGAGACGTATTTTATTTTGATTTGCGTCTGACTTTTATTTTATTTTTACCTAGGTAGAACCCCACAAAGTTACAACCTTGCGAAATTGGGGATTCTTTGTTGCTAGAACGTCTCAACATATTTTGGTGGGAACCCATAGTAGCAGAAAAGTAAATTTACATGGTCCACAGATTCATTAATTTGTGGTAGCTCCTCATGTTTTCAAGGATTAATGATACCCGACATACCTTTACGACAATAGCTTGAGGTCAAGTTTGTTTTCACATTTAAACATCCAAACAGCCTTTCAGATTATACCGTTCACACACACAATTTCCTCTCCAGGCCATCTCCAATGGAGACCCCTTTGCACCAAAATGCACCAAATTTTAGTGCAAAGTGTCTCCATCTTAGTGTAATGGTTGGAGATGAATTTTAGTTTGGTGCAAGATTTGGTGCAAAATAGTGCAAAGTTTGGTACAGCGCGGGAGACGGTCTAACATAATATAATCATAAATGAAAGGTAGACATAAATATTAAGAGGGCGTGTGGTAGAGATTAAAATCGGATTAAAATTGAAAATATAGCCGTTATTGTTGACTTTTATTAGACGGGTGAAACTCAATAACGGCCATATTTTCAATTTTAATTGGATTTTAAGC
>CM032632.1:30296309-30443379 GCA_019097785.1 Fraxinus excelsior | reverse complement strand
ATTTTTTGTTTTGTTTTTGAAGGCCGCCCATTTTTTTGGGCTAGTAAATTGACCGGATTGTGCCTATCATATATAATGGGCCAAAATGAACTAAAAATCCGGGAAAATAGGGCATGTACCCGTGTTTGTGGCTGGCTTTTGAATAAGGTGGAGCTATTCTTTCAAGGATAGTTCAAATTCATAATTAGAACTAAGGGTGTGTTTGATACCATGAATTTTACATGAAAAATGGAATTCAAATTCCATTTTCCATTTTGGTGCTATTTGATGGAAAAAAAATTCCCTCCACGCGCCTTTTTCTAGGCGTGGAGGGAAATGATTGGAAAATTACAAAATATTGGGGGTTTAAAGATAACTTTTTAAAATCGGGTCCAAAGTTTGTATATTCAAAAATCAGGTATCAATTGAATATTTAAATTATATTATAATACTAATAATTCACGTCAACCCTAATTCATTTTCAATATTCGTTTTCTCTCACTACCTTCCTCTCTCTGTCCAAAATCGACGCTGCCCATAGGAAGAATGCTATCGTCGGCACTGCCCACGGGAAGAAAGTCTTGCACGACGCTGGATGCAGTGCCACCTCGCCAGCAGCGTTCACGACGTAGCCACTGTAGCGGCGACGCTTTAAAATCTAGAGCCGGTTCCGATGCGATACCGGGGTCGCTGCAAGAAGGCGACGCCGTCAACAAGATGCACGATGACTGGAGTTGCTTTTGCGATCGATGGTTGTGCAACGAGTTGGTGGTGCTGGGACTGGGATCGATGTTGTGGGAGTGTGGGGTGGTGGTAGGTGTGTTTGTTGTGGGTGCAGTGGTGGCTTTGCCAGTGTGTAGTGGCTCTGGCAGTGGGTGGGTTTGACAGTGTTTTTGTGTACGGTTGTGGTGTTGTGATGGTATTGTTGGTATATCGGGGTTGAGTTTGGGCGTTTGATGTATGCGACCAATATTTGGTCAAGGTTGGGTGGTTTGGGGATTTGAGATGGTGGCAGATATGGTGGTGCAGGTGGTGTTGGATATGGTGGTGGTGGTGAGACGTTGGTTTTGGTGGTGAGGTGATGGCGGCAATAGCTCCGACGATTCATCACGGCGTAGAGGCCAGTGACTCTTCATAAGCGACTCTGCCGTCGCTACTCTGCCGAGGTGGCGACTCTATCGGTGCCAGGTTTTTGGGTTTTTTTTTTGTTTTTAATGTTTGCAAGTTTTAGATTAGAGATGATGTTGGTGATGTGGCGGTAAGGTGGCGGGTAGGTGCCGGTGGTTGAAAAAATCTGTGACCAACTAATTTTGAAATATGTGACCTACAAAATTTTTGAGCTGTGACCGTAAAATAATTTGTGACGTATAAAAATTATTATCCGTGACTGAAAAATAATATGTGACTAACTAAATTGTAAATCTGTGACCGAAATGGTCGTCAGAATGGTCGTCGGAATAATTGTCGGAATTGGAGCTGTCATCGGAACGATAGCCGAAATAGTCGTTGGAGAAGAGTGGTGGTCGGAATGATCGCCGAAATAGTCACCAGAGCAGTAGGGGTGGTGCAGGTGGGGTGGGTTAATTATATTATATTATATTATATTATATTATATTATAATTAAAAAAAAAACCTGATTTTTGAATTTTCAAACTATAAACCTGATTTGTGAATTGGTGTAAACTATACACCTGATTTTTGATTTATTTTTTCCCGAAATGATTTAGGTGGGAAAATCAATTCTGACTACTTTTTTATTTTTATTTTTTAACAATAGAAACAAATTTCATAACCAACTGTGAAAAAAAAATCATTTTAATGGACAATTTTCATGTAAAATGAAGTCAAACAAATGTTAAACTTTGATGAACAAATTGATTTTTTTAGGAAAGATTTTTTTTTTTTAACTTTTTGGCGATGGAAACAAAATTTATAACCGGGTGTGTTTGAGCCACATTATTTTGGAAGAATGTGTGATTAAAAAAGAAAGAAAATTTATTGATGTGATAGAAGAATGAAAATGAAAATTTTAATGTATATCAAACATGTGCCAATTTTGGGAAAAATTATCACTTTAATGAACAATTCCATGTAAAAACAAAGTCAAACGAGCACAAAATTTAAAAATTTTCCGAGTGAAAAATTATATCAATCAAACACACTAAATTAACAATTCTCCACAAAACAATTTCTAGACAATTACTTTTCCTGAAATTCATTTTCTTTCCACCTATTTTCCATCATTGCAATCAAACGGACCCTAAGTATAGGGTCTAATTATCTCAAAAATCCATTTGGTCCAAAAATTAAATTGGATATAGAAGTTTGACCACATCAAGTGCAAATTTCTTTTAAATAAAAATACACTATATTCTTATGTGAACTAAAATAAATAAAAGTACATTAAAAGTTAAGAAATATATGCATGATCACACAAAAACATAGAAAAATATTTATATCTCATATCTAAATTTATGGTCTTGTACCTATATAGACGAAACGAGAATTAAAATATCATTTTTACAATTTTCATTTAATTTACTCTAAGGTAGCACTTAATAGCAAGCAATTTGCACTTGAGGTGATCAAACTTTTATGTCAACGTGTTTTGGTCATTTAAGTTTGAATTAAAATAATAACAGTCATTCAGTGATCGTTTGTGAAACAAATTAAAATTTCAATTACTGTTTGTGGAAGCACGTGAAACTTCAGTGACCGTTTATGCAAGTTTTAAACTTTAGTGACCGTTTTCTAATTTTTAAATAAACCAGTGATCGTTTGGAAAATTAACCCATTTATTTTTACGCCACCATTTTACCTGTTCATAATAAGACTATTAATACATAACATGTGTTGCACACTATGTTATGCACATGGTGCCAACCATTTTCATCCCTATGACTTAGGGTTCGTTTGATTTGGCGGAATTTTTCATGGAAGTAGAAAAATATTTTCATACTTCCACTTTTTGACTGTTTGATAGGCTAAATTTTTCACGGAAAATGTTTTCCTCCCTTTTCCTAGGTACAATCCTTTGATGCACAAATGATGAAAAATGTTTTCCCACCTTTCCACCTTTTTTTAGGAATGACAACCAATTCTATCAACTATTGTAAAAAGAATTTTCATTTTTGTTGACAATTTCTATGCAAAACAAAGTCAAACGAATATGGTAATTTTTTCTAATTGTTTAATTTTTTTTTTTTACTTTTTGGTAATTGGAACAAATTCTAGACGTATTGGTAGAAAAAATAATCACTTTAATGGACAATTTTTATAAAAAAAGAAGCCAAATGGACACCAAACTTTCAACATTTTCCAGGTAGAAAATTATACCAATCAAACACAATTAATTACAATTTCCAATAAAACAAATTCTAGGCAATTCAATTCCCAGTAAAATATTTTCTTTTCACCTATTTTTCACATTTGCAATCAAACAGATCCTTATTGTTTTCATCACCACTGCAACCATCGATGTCTAAACCACCATCATCTCTGCCATCAATCTGTACCATTTCAAGTTTTTATGCAATTTCAGTTTTTAAACTCTTCATTTCGTACTTTTTTTAGTCTATCAACTCTCGAAATGTAAAATTTACTCCCCAAAACTTGTAAATTCCTCCAATCAAGTCTTCCAAAGATTACAATTACACCCCCAACCTTCCGATAGCTCTTCAACTTCATTCTTTTTCATCTCCGATTATAATCTAAAACTTCTCCCTTAAGCTCAATGCACCTCCAAGTTGGAGTTTTCACCTATACGAGAAATATATACTCTAAAATAAGCAGAAATCGGATCAAATAATCAATTCATCGAGTTTAAAAGTTTAAACAAGCGTGTAAGACATACTCAAATTTCTTTTAGAAAGTAATTTATTCTCCAGTTGAATATTCATTTTTTTGCCAATTTGAACTATCATGTAAAAAAACTAGTCAAATACACTATCATGACATGTTTCTTAAGTTGAATCATTAATGGGAGACGTATTTTATTTTGATTTGCGTCTGACTTTTATTTTATTTTTACCTAGCTAGAACCCCACAAAGTTACAACCTTGCGAAATTGGGGATTCTTTGTTGCTAGAACGTCTCAACATATTTTGGTGGGAACCCATAGTAGCAGAAAAGTAAATTTACATGGTCCACAGATTCATTAATTTGTGGTAGCTCCTCATGTTTTCAAGGATTAATGATACCCGACATACTTTTACGACAATAGCTTGAGGTCAAGTTTGTTTTCACATTTAAACATTCAAACAGCCTTTCAAATTATACCGTTCACACAATTTCCTCTCTAGGCCATCTCCAATGGAGACCCCTTTGCACCAAAATGCACCAAATTTTAGTGCAAAGTGTCTCCATCTTAGTGTAATGGTTGGAGATGAATTTTAGTTTGGTGCAAGATTTGGTGCAAAATAGTGCAAAGTTTGGTACAGCGCGGGAGACGGTCTAACATAATATAATCATAAATGAAAATTAGACATAAATATTAAAAGAAAAAAAAATTGCATAAATTTTAAAATATTGCTTTTTCCGAAATATATATTTATAAACCGTAGAGGTGTGGAGGAAATTGTAAAATAATAAATGAAAACATTAAAAAAATGATTCATCAAGCGACTTTGGCTCTTTATGTTAAACTCAGTGATTGTTCGGAAAAACTTAAAATGTTACTAAAAAGTTGGGGTCAAAGTCAACAATTAATTTGAACAACCCGTAACTTTTCGTTAAAATTTGCTAAATCAAACACACTCTAAATTTGAATTTCTGGAAAAGGTTTGAAGCTGGGGCTAAGAGAGTTTGAATTTAGGGCCATACTTTGTGCCGACTTATTGTATTTTGTTGGATAGGATAGTCTGTGTGTCCTTAGGACCTCTACAAACTTATGTAGTCCAATACCCCGACATTTGGCCTACATATTCCCTCTTTCAACAAACAATTCGTACAATTTAATGTCCAAAATTCCCATGATAGATATTTCACAACCATCTTCTGCTATGGATTCAAATGCATTTAATATATTATCCAAGTAAAATGACCTTAAAAATTTCTTTATGTTCAGTAATAATAAATTATACGTATTATATTTCACGAGGCATACCTTCAATAAAACCATGAAGGGCTTTTGAAATGACCATAAAGTTTAAGATTTTATAATAATGTGTGCTAATGTATGGTATACAATATTGCAACCTTGAGGAAGTTTAAGTAAAAAAAAAAAAAAAAAAATACACCAATCAAACTATCTAATTAGCATAAAGTTATAAAATACATACACAAACCAAATGTGGTGTTCTTCATTAATTAATTTTCTTCCATTGTTCGAGTTTCTATGATAACCTCTGTTACGCCTTTGTCTACTTGGTAGGTCATGTAACTACCATCTAAACTAAATGCAGCTACTTTTTCGAGGCTATTGAATCGGGGTGTTTTGCCTCTACCATCTCTACTCTGAGGCGACCAGGTCATGATCCGCCGTCTTCATATCTTCCGGTCGATGACACAATTCATTGTAGATGTATAACCTCCTGCCTCATAAGTGATCATAAGAGACTCAACCCTTGGCCGTATCAGATGGGCCTCCAATGTTCGAGGCGATTGTGATCATCCTAGGGTACCTCGTGTAAGTTGCATTCTGACAATATAGAGCTACGCAAGACATGATTGATGTGAAATTTTATGTAATGACGACTATAAGTCAAACTCACTCTTTTTTGTCTAGGACAACATGTGAGGTTACATACATATGATATCTAGATGTGATAATATGACATTATCGAGTTTGACAATTGAGCTACTAGGTTGAGACCACGTGTAAAACATCAGGTGAGCCTCAATTCAAATCTCTCCGCCTATAAATAATATTCAATCTCTCTGATATTGAATTAAGGCTCACTAAGTGTTTTACACGTGGTCTCAACCCAGTGGTTACAGACATATGATGTCTAGGATGTGATGCTATGAAATCATCAAGTTTGACTAGTGAGCCACTGGGTTGAGACCACGTGTAAAACATCTAGCGAGCCTCAATTCAATCTCTTCGTCTATATATAATCACATTGACATTATAAAGGTAACGTCAAATTGATATTCTCATTTTACAAATATTAATCCGACTTCTGCTTTTCATCTCCTTTTAGTATATCTCCCACGCCTAGATCTATCGGTTTATTGATTTGAGTATCAGAGCGTATACGATTGCGAACTTTGCTGTGTTGTTTGGAGAGGCTGAAGTCTTGCGCCTCTAATGCTTGGCCATGTATGCATATGACATAAAAAGGAGAAAAAAAAAGGAGACGTGACGTGTTAACAAGCTGGTCCCAACCAAATTTGGAGGTCAACAACCTCCGTTGAAATTTTTACATATTTTTCTTGCCAAAATATATTCATTACTCAATGCGAAACACATTTATACACTTTTAGAACACAAGTATGTTTAAATATAAAATCAGATAATCGGGTATGTGAGCTTTCGAATAGGGTTCAATTTGATTTCATTCGTTAAACGTATAAGGTGGTACAAATAAGCGGTGAATAAGTGGATACCACCTATATATCTTACAAAATATGTGGTTAAGATCAATGTTTTAAATTTGAAAAAAAAAAAACCCCCAAACGGAGGCAGAATATGGCCATTTCTTGTGTCTAATCGGTCTTGTTACCAAAACAACATTCCCTCGTACTTTTTTTTTTTATCAAGATTGTGTTTGGTTCATAAGTTAATGATATCTTTTTCTTAGATCAATGTTTAAATTTGAAAAAAAAAAAAAAATCCCCAAACGGAGGCAGAATATGGCCATTTCTTGTGTCTAATCGGTCTTGTTACCAAAACAACATTCCCTCGTACTTTTTCTTATCAAGATTGTGTTTGGTTCATAAGTAAATGATATCTTTATCTTAAGATCAATGTTTTAAATTTGAAAAAAAAAAATAATAATAAAATTCCCAAACGGAGGCAGAATATGGCCATTTCTTGTGTCTAATCGGTCTTGTTACCAAAACAACATTCCCTCGTACTTTTTCTTATCAAGATTGTGTTTGGTTCATAAGTAAATGATATCTTTATCTTAAGATCAATGTTTTAAATTTGAAAAAAAAAAAAAAAAAAAAAAAAATCCCGAACGGAGGCAGAATATGGCCATTTCTTGTGTCTAATCGGTCTTGTTACCAAAACAACATTCTCTCGTACTTTTTCTTATCAAGATTGTGTTTGGTTCATAAGTATCTGAAATCTTTATCTTAAGTTGATCATTAAACTTGAATATTATTTCAAAGTTGCTCATTTCGACCATTTAAATTAGTTTGCTTATCGTTGAAGTTGATAAATAACTCGACTGCGACGTCACCAATTTAATTAGTCAAATTAAAGAATATTATATTGAAAGGATAACCAACATTTTCGTTCAGCACAGTTAATGACAGCCTGAATTGTTGCAACATGTGGGACTTTTTATAAGATCTAACCACATGTGTGTGATTCCTTTGCCTTTAGGACACTCAAAAGTAAACTTAAATATCAATTTTCTCTACCTTGGATTCTAAATTAAAACATGTGAATTTCAACACACATACATACACACACATTTGACGCAATGTCGACGTCGACTAAGGTAGACCTCATTAAAAAGTTATCAACTTTTGGTAAATAATTTTTACTTAGATAGATATCAAATCTCCTTAATGCCAGCAGTAAAACCATGTAACCATTTAAAACTTAGTTTCAACAAAAACCCTAATATAAAGTTCTCATATTATGAAGGTCATCTTTCTTAATTACTATCAGTCACTATTATTTCTGATAACTGGGGAATATCAACAAGGAGAATTAGAACTCTCATGGGTTGCTACTGGATTTTTAATGAGATTGAAACGAAGAAAAAGATCTGCCCTTTTCATATATACAAACCTGTACTTGCATATCCAAGTTTTTTTTTTTTTGCAAGCAAAATCATGGATATGCAGGCATTGCCATCCACTGTAAATTACCAGTGGAAGGATTAAAGAGCTTCCAACAGTGGTTTTGGTTACTAGTTTCAAAATCAACCTTTTATCTCACTTAAAGCAGAAATAGAAGATTCTTGATTTAGTTATCTCCCTCTAATCCATAGCAAGAATAATTCTGCAATGTTAGAGCTCTGGAACTTACATTCTTAAGCTTGATAGTGTCTGATTAAATGTTCTTTACAAGAAATACACACACACACACCACACTGGAAAAAAACTGGGATAAAATGCAAGAGCTGAGAAGTCAATTTTGAAGAAGGATTGAAACTTGCAATTTGACTTTCATATATGACGAAAAAGGCAGTATATAAACACACACACATACACATCAAGATTGTCACTGAAGTGATGAACTTACTGGAATGATACGTATCTCCAATCTGTGCATCCCATATTGAAGTGTAAAGCAGCCAAAATTTGCAGTGCATGATAAAATCATAAAGCTATAGCAGATCTCAAAGTCTGAAGCTACCCAAGGAGGCATCCAAAGGGATAGCATGATCCAAATTCATTCATTAATCTAAACTCATTTTGAATATAGACTTAGGATCAATGCGATCCCTTTGGAAGTCTCATTTAGTTGCTGTAATTACCAACCATTTCTCTGTCTTTGATGGGGTGGAGGAAGAAACAGAAGAGAGTGGTTTAAGAACTCCAGGCCAAAGTCTTCACATAAAAAAAAAAATTCTCTTCTTGGCATATTTTCTAACCAAGCAGACGCATGGACAAGGTCTTGCCAACAGGTGGGTCAACTATCTCCTTATAGAAATTCCCAAAAAGTTGGGTGGAAATATTATTTTATTTGATTGTTAACTTAATATAATTTTTGGCCAAGGTCCCACCCATGTTCATGTTCTTCCGCAGTTCAAATCCGCACCAAAGTTTATATGCTTGTACTCCTAGGAAATACATACATTAGGATGGCGGAGCTAGGAACCAAATTCAGTAAGAGCAGAATTTAACTATGAAAATATTTTCTAACATTTTCCTTTTCGAAATTGTGGAGATGGAATAAAATGAAGATTTGAACGAAGAAAATGTCGGAAAATACGGGCCTGCCCTCACTGAAGGACACAAGCATTGTTTTAAAAAACTCGTTCGGAAGCAGCTCGAAACTTGACCTTGTCACTTAGCCACGCTTTATATTTTTCTACACCTAAATTTTGCCTAGGCATCACCTAGATTCGTTGAGCTTGTTCGTATACATTTATTATAAAATATCAATTAAATAAGAATCTTCAACTTGAGTTTTAATTAATACTAATTTTCAAGCACTCTTTTTTTTTTTTTTTTCTATCATGAACTTAGTTGAGCTATTATCAACTTAGTATGAAGCGGTAAAGACTCGAATATAAAAATTTTCTTATTTACTAAAAATAAAGAACTAAATAAGAATAAATAATGCGTCAGCGTATGAATTGGTGACAATAATGTTTATTCAGCAGAACGACTATGAAAACTGGAGCTTGCACATATTTGACAATTACACAAGTGACTGACTGACTCCTCAAATATAAAAGAAAACGAGCAGAAACAGGAAAACGTAAAAATTCTATGAATTGTTAGACCACAGAAAACTAACTCATACCCATCCTATAATTGTAAAGTAGTAACAAAGTGTCGGGTTTTAACATTCTTGCGATATCTGTAAATGTCATGCCAATTTAACCGCTATACAAGAGACACCATTCCTTTCTTGCAACTACATACGGAAGGTATGATTTGGACCCGAGTATCTTTTAATTTCATGCTTGTAGGAGGCGTTTATCACCTGTCAATATCCTATAACTGGCATGAGGGCCCTCAGATGTGTCTCGAATTGATACATGCCAACCAATGGCTGTTGCAATCTCTTCAAGTTCATCCATAACAGCAAGAGAATCACGAATGTATACGCGCCCACCAGGCCTTAAAATCCGATCCATTTCAAGCATGATGGTTGAGATATTGCATCTGAGGTAAAGAAACAGAAAGAATTCTTATGTACAAAACGTCTGCATGCAACTAAAACAAAGTGGACAATTGAAACAAGGTCATCCATGAAAAGATACATGTACCTCTGCATATCAAATGCTTTCAATTGAAATGTCAAAAAATACTACTTTTCATCCATCATTAATTAATTTGAAATTCAGTTGTTATTGCCAACTTTTAAAACTGAAATTCTTCGAGTCGATATTCCCAATTTGAAATGCAAGTACTGTCTATGTAGCAAATAAAGATTAAATAACTAGAGTACCTTTTTTGTTCAATGGAGAACAGGCCAGCAGCGTGCAGAAGGTCATAGGTTCTTGGGTATGTGTCAAACGGTTCACACCTGAAAAGTGAAGTGCACATCAATATACAAACATCTCACGATAGTTCATTTGCTCAACAGCAGCAAACACTAATCCACGCCTGGAACCACCAAATACAATTAATGAACATTTTGGGACACAAATTGTGAGAAGATTTCAGACATCAAGGTCCATTTCCACGTATATATCTCATCCTCCCTAAAAGTTTGTGGCATTTCTTTATTATTTATTTTGGAGTCGGGTTGAGCATGGGTTAGACAGTGTAAGGAAGAAAATGAGCACGAATCATGCAAAATAAGGAACAAGTATGAAACAATAACTACAAGAATATCATACAAACGCAAGTTGAATTCATACCAGTCATGTATAACTCCAATAAGACCACGGTCATATATGACGGGCAATGTATTGGGTCCACTAACAGGGACAACGTTGAGAACCCAGCAATCCAATTGATTTTCAATCAGTGCTGCTGCAAATCTGCCAGAGAATCAATTGTTTAGAGTCAAATGACGGAACAGGAAAATTAACAAAATGCTTTTACACTCCGTTTGGCAAATTTAAAAGAAGAGGAAGAGTAGTGGGTCCTACGAATTTGTGGATAATAAATTATTAGTAGTTATGGATGTGATTGAAATTAATGTTTGACTTTCACTGAATTAATAAATTGAGTTATAAATTGGTTGCCAAACAGAAGCTTAGTGATGTCCAATGTATAATATATAGCTGCATAACAAAATAGGAAGCAAAAAAGCAAGTACCCTCCAAAGCCAGCTCTCATATCCAACACATTTCTAAGTTTGAACTTCTTCCAATGTAACGCGCGTACATAGCTTTCAATTATTTCATTCCAATATCTTGATTCTGCCCTGAAAAGCTCATTCCTTGACATGTAAGCATCAATCTGTACACTCTGGAGCCTGTCTGGAGGATTATGCAACCTTGCAGGCCAGGTGGTAATATTCGAGCCATATCCTTCCTCAGGCAATCGTGTTATACATGCCTTCAAATCAACATACCTAACATAATCAGTAACAGAATCTATCAATATAAGAAATAACAAAATTTCTCTGTATGATGGACAGCAAAAATACAAAGAGAGCTCTTGTAACCCAACTCAGCTGGATGCAAAATTCAATCATCAGCATAAAATGGAAGGCAAAGACATTCATGAGCAACATTTTATAAATTTAAAATAATTATTATACACTCATATTTGACAAATCCCCATTAACTTTTAGGGTGATTCTTCGCTAGGAAACCAGTCAAACAATACTATTACCGCTCGTAACTTACATTTATGTCATGCAATTTAGAAAAACAATAATTTTCAATAATTTGTGGAACCATAGTTTGATAAATCTTTAAAAGAATCTATCAATTCTACACTCGTTACGTGATAGAAAAGTATGATTGCATGAAGACAATAAACCAATTGTGCTAGCAATTTTAGCTTAAGATCTATCTCCTTCTCACCCCTCGTTCTGATATGCATTAGCTACTGTACAAATAATTTTACAAGAAAATAACAAGAACCTAGAACATCCTATGCTAAGCTGCTGATCCAAAAAAATAAAAACCAGAAAACAATAAAAAATATACCAAACACTGTCTGGATCGTCATCTGGATCACACAACTGTGGTTTGGTTCCTTCCTCGCGGCTTAAATAGCAGCTGTTGTTTAATGGCTTCTGCCATATAGCAATGTATCCCTCCTTCTTAACAAGCTTCCAACAAAGACGATTGGTAAGGTTGACCATTTCTGGAAACAATCAAAAGAAACTGATTTATCAAAAAATGCTCTTGCTACTAGGTGGGGAGCCATCTGCTAATGTTCAATTATGCAACACACAATCTGGGGGCCGTTGCTCGATTAGTTAGAATATGAAAACTTCAAAATATTACATTAGATTCAAAGAAATTGACATGAAATAGGGCGAGTTACAGAAAGCTCATGAAACTAAGCTCTTTTTCACAGATAACCAGCCAAAAAGATGAGGAACTGTTTGACTCTCATGGATAAACTATTGCCAAAAGGGTTTCCGAGTTATGCACAATTTCAATGTTCTTTTACCTTCCCATTGCTCTTCAAGAATCGCTTCATGCTTATAAACAGGCTGTGCCGCCCAAGCAAAATATCCCCCAGCACGGAGAAGCCTATTGACCTCAAGTAGCAAGATCCCATCTTTGACATGGCACATCAAAAGATAAAGGAACAAATGAGAGTTTAACGTCAGTAAAGATCATTTAAAGCAGTTGACCTCTCACTGAACTTACTTATCAAAAAAAAAAAAAAAAAAGACCTCTCACTGAACCAAAAAGAGTACAAGAATTGAGCAGGGAAGGTTTAAATAAATAATGAAAGAAAATAGTACAAGCAATATCATATGGCAAAGAAGATAGATAAACATGAAGATATCTTCAAATAATAATATCCTTCCCTCCCGTCCAGGGCAACAAGATGTTGAAATATGAATTGGAACAATTATTTCAAACCCTAACCCTTCATTCATGAAAGATAACCGAACTCCACAATAACTAGAAACCCCCATTCTGGTCTTCATAATTAAGAGCCAAAATTACGATAACAAGGTAAAGATAAAATGTACAGATTATTGGTCAACTTAATAGTTTGGACTTTTGAGATTGACAAGAGAAGTTCCCTTAACTAGTTTTTTTGGTCATGGAATCCTCTACAGATTTATGGATTACAAGCATTTACTATGATCTCAGTTGCCAGTTCAAAGGATGGATAGATTTTTTGGGTTCCTCAGAAATCCTTTGATTTCAGGGAACACAAAAATCCAACGAACCAAATCTCATTAGAGAACTATACGAAAACTTACAAAAATTTCAGTTGCACATTAATTCAATTTTATAAAATAGAGAAAAATAACTGGAGTACAATATGAATATGTAAAGATCATGTAGATTTCACTGAACTCTCTAATAAACAATAATATTAAGATCAAATCATAAAATAGCAGACAAGATAGGATAACTAACCATCTCGAGTCCAATTGATTCTACATCTTGAACAATGTATCAAGTCAAATGCTTGACTTGGATACAATAATCGTTGTGTTGCAAAAGCCGCCACCATTGCAGGCACACCACGCTCAAGTGCAAATTGAATTTGGTTCTCGTGAACGTCCTTTGGAGCTACAGATAAGGTGGTAACATTCCGCGACAATAGATATGCACCAAAACTTGCCACACCACAACCAACATCCAAAGCTACTCGGGTATGGTAGCCAAATGCAATTTCAGGGATCATCTAGACAAATATGACAATTAAAAGAGTCAAAGCCCATTCTCTACATTATAGTATTGGCAGTTTATGTAATCAACAGGAGCACCTTCTCAATCTGATCCAGATACTGATCTGCCCCATGTATAAATTGTGTGCCACCTCCAGGAAACTTGAACTTGTCCTTGTCTATGATGATCCAATTTTGACCCCCTTTATCCTCGGCTAAACGTGCATGAGGAACGTTGCTAAACCAAACCTGCACGTTATTACAAGGAAAACCCACGAAACTTCCATAAACTGGTTCAAATAAAAATCCCTTTACCTATTCACACAAAATCACATGTTATTCATTCAAACCATTTACATTTTCATGTTACACCCATTATTGCTTCTAAATATATCTTCTAAAATTGAACTAGCCCACAAATAACACGAGCCAATCATATTTTTGCAGAAAAAAGCAAATACTTATTCCCATTTCTGTATACACTTAATAAGTATCAGTTCAAACTCCTTTAAGAAATAACATTTATGCATTCCCACAAAAGAACATTGGACAATTCATTCAAATTCACCACTTCATCACACAACACAATAAAAAAACACAAAAAACAGATCTTATCCTCACAAAATAAGTTACCTCATCGCGGCTTTGGGGCCATGGAATGGGCGTTTGATATCCTTTCGGAGAAGGGACCAAGCAATTCAATTCTTTGCCCTTTTCAGGACAATGCCGCTCAAATTTTTCCCCTTTCTCTGTAGATTTCAACTTCTTAATTGCATCCTCGTTGTCCAAACAGGGAATGTACTCCCTCATACTCTCTGGGCACAATGGAAACTTGTTAACCCTAACTCTAACCTTACCCCCTTTGCCATCACTCTCCAAATCCGCCTTATCATTTGCCTTCCCCCAATTCTCCACCACATCCGTATCAAACTCCCCCACCTCAAAATCCTCCGCCATCAATCCGTTCTCATCCACCACCCCCATCCTTTTCACCGCAGGAGTCGGCGATGGCGGCGGCTGATTCGGTGGTGGTGAAACTGATCCTGTGCTTTCCTGTTCTTTGTTTTCATTCTTTTGGGCTGAAGAAGTGTCATTTATAAGGGAAGTGATATTGAAGAATTTACTGTGATTCGGGGAGAGTGCAACCAAGGACGGTGGCCCAGTAATTTCATTGTGATCTGGGTTTTGGTGGGAGGAGAAAAAAACGAGTTGCTGTGAAGAGCCATCGGAAAAATGCTTGCCCAGGTAGAAGAAAACCACCGACACAAGTATAAATCCTGAGATTTTCACTAAAGTGGCGGATTTGAACAGATCTGCTGCCCCTCCATTGCCCATTTCCTTCATACTCCAGTTCAATTCTATGGAATTGCTGTCGATTCGTATTTCAAGTAGAATTATGCAAGTGGAATATAGCTTGAGAGTGAAGGAACTGCGATATCGAAGTGACTTAAACGTTGTTCTTACGGTTTAGACGATCGAGGGAGGAAAATGAGAATGTAATGTGATAATAATTCCCACAATCATTTTTGTTTTTCATGAACTGATGATCATTGATAAGAACTTGAGATGGGAAATTGGAAAAAGTTATTGCAGATACAAGATTAGACTGCATATTGAAGCTAGCTAGGAAAGGGAGGGTCAAAAAATGCCATTGCCATTTAGGCTTGGATAATTGTCTTTGTACGTAATAATTTAGATCATGCTACAAGTACATAATCACTTACATAAGACACGTGGCGTGCATTCATTGACAGTCTACAATTTTTGACTTTTCCACACTTCACATTCACGGTCAGATTTCTTCCACATGGACTTATGTAATCCATTATGTACAATGATTATGTACATATAGATTTATCCAATAATTTATGTACACAAAGAATTACATAATGTGATGTAACAATTGTCCAGTAGTTGATGTGAAAGCGTGAGATTTGAATTAACAAAAATGCTATTCATTCTTAATCCCAGTCTACGTTAAACTGTGGTTGTAATCTCAGTGGGTGAATATCATTATTCTTGAATTAAATGTTGAATATGTGTCACATGTGAACCATTATGTGAAAATTTATGTATCTCTAGCAAGGTCCTTTATGTTTAGGCCTTGTTTCCGTTTCATTTTATTCAAAATGTATTTTTTTCCCTTATTACTTATTTTTCATTAAACTAATTTTACACTTGGATTTATAACTTTCTTCCCTTTTTAACCACATATTCTTAAAAAAAAAAAAATAAATAAAAAAATAAATCACTATTTCAAAATATGTTTTCTCACAAAAGCTCATTAAAATGGAGACCAAACAAAAGCTTCAACGAAAGACCGTGGCTATATTGTTAATTTGTTACGCAACTTTAAAAGGTTCGTATTTTATTACATTCTATCTTCAATTTTGTCACATTCTATCTTCGAATACCTTTTATCCTTTCAATTTGGTGTTAAATCTCTCTCTAGATGGTCCGAAACTTGTGTGGTACCTCTATCATCCAATTCTGTTAGTCTAGTGCAATGAATAGGGGCCAAATTTAAAAGGATAATTGACACAATCTCCCTTAATGTTTGCCTTTCTTGCATAATACATTATAACATTTCATTTTGGCTCAAAATCCCCCTAAATCACCCAAACTTTGCGAAATACAACATTTCCATCAATTTTTTTATATTTTATTTTTTTAAAAAAGGTTTCTTTCATCTTCAACAACCCCACTTACCCGAGTTACCTCTTAGTTCGTACACAATCCCTACCACCAACACACGCCCCTTCTATCATGTTGAGTTCCATTATCTAAAAATTAATTTTCCTCCAAATTAATTTTTAATCACATTCTCTCAATAAAATAATTTTACACGTAAACCTAAAAAATTTCATATTTTTAACCATCCATTCTCACAAAACTCATTATTGGGTAAAAATGGACTCAAACATGGCCTCTGGGGACGTAAACGTCCTTAATTTCTCTTTATAGGTTACTAAAAAAATTCGTATAATAACCTATTAAATCGGTGTAAAACTAGTTTAACCTGCCCAAAAAAAAAAAAGGTTAGAATGATAAATCCTACCCTTAACTGAGCATGAGCCTTCAACCTATTTAAATTTGTGTATTTTGGGTCATCGTGTGATTGAAATCGTCAACATGAATATTATGCATGCAACTAAAAGTTGGAGTGCAAACTTGTCACACAAATACAGAATTTAGGGGAGAGTTATCATTGTTCGACCCTGAGATACTGGAAAAAGTTATATGTAAATGGTTTCACTGTCTCGATTTAACTTACGTGAAAAATGACGTACGATTTTAGCATCTATATTAAGCTATACATAAGAGAACCCTAGCCAAAGTAATTAACATGACATATCACATGCTCATATAAGGGAAGGTAGACCATCCCGTCCTTGTGACATTCAACATGCATGGTTAAGCCTCCCCATTAATTTGATATATAAAAGGGAAACCAAACTCAATTAATTGAACAAAGAACATAGTGAGAAACTAGAGAACCATTAATGGGGAGCAAGGAAAAGGCTAGTGGTTTCTTCAGAGTGCCTCTACACTACCCTAGGTACACTCGAAAGGACTACGAGGACATGCCCGAATGGAAGCTCGATCGTGTTTTGGCCGAATATGGCTTATCAGCAGATGGTGATTTGTCCTACAAGAGAGAGTTTGCAATGGGCGCCTTCCTTTGGCCTGACCTCGTTGAAACACCCAATAATTCTGCAAAGACGACTACTCAACTTAACAGTATTGAATATGCTCTTCTCAAGAAAAATATATGAATGGTATCAAATAGTAATTGGACAAATGTAACGTGTTTGAACTCTTAGATGATGAAGAACACACATGTTTATGTAAAAATGAATAATCCAGAAATCTGGAAAATGTATTAGTTTTATTTTCAATCACGTTTACGTTAGTCTCATGTAAAAAAATACATATTTAAGTTCAAATCTCCTGAGAGTTGTTAAAGTTCATTTTTCCGTCGCTGACTTAGCGAAGAATTTCAACCAGATGTTATAAATTGACCGACAAACTAGCAACGGAAATAATGTGTAACTGAAGTATGTTGGTAATTCCGTCCCATATGCCAATAATTATATATTGAGGAGCTAACCAATGTACACTCATGGACAGTTTTCCAACTCTTCCTAAATTCTTTCTCCAGTCTTAATTTCTTTCTTCCTACTGATCCTGCAGGCTGCAGTTGCCATGGATAAAACTGTGAGATCATCCGCATTGCTATAAGAGATGACATAGAGGCTGGTGGGATTTCAAAGTTATGGCCTATCTTTCGGTTCGTTGTGCTGCTTTGCTTAGTGAAGAATGTTCAGGTTCTTGCTATACCCCTATAATTTTGGGCATGTGTGATCGCACCATCTGCACACCCTCAGGACCTCCCTTGGCACGAATCTTGCATATTCATGTATACATGAATACATGCATTTTAGATCTACTAATACATTTGGTATGCATTCGTGAATTATCTAATATAATTGATTTATGATCAAGCCTGTAGATTATTATGAAATATAATTATTGTATACCAATCTTCATGATTTTCATTTTAATATTCACGTTTCTTTTTCATGGTTCATCAGTAGGTAATTATCAAGTAATGCTGATATTAAATAAATTGTCTTCGACATTCATGCAAAATATATAACTCGATTGCATATTTTCTCGCCAATCTTATTGGAGACAATTCGTTCTTGTAGCTACTACTATTGTAAGTTGGTATCCCACCTAAACAAAAAGGGTTGTCTATGTAGACCTAGTGAAAATATTCGAAGTGTGACATTTATGATATCAAAGGCAGACTCTTTAGAGTTCTATTAAATTTTGGTACTGTTATTGGTCGCAGATCTGTAAACATATAGCTTGACTGGAATTTTAACGTATTATTTATTTACTGAATAATGCTATAAAGTTCCAAAAATGAAATCCGAAGGTATACGTTGAAGGCCATGGAAACAAGTTGAGACATCCAAAATAAATGTTGTACAGTTCTCCAATAATTATAAAATGAAATAAATGAATTTAAAAAATGAAGCATCATTAAATACCTTTAACGAAAGAGTAATATTATTCATCACCACTGGGGTTGAGTCTCAATCTATATCACATTTACACGACATTAAATGATAAATTCATTCAAATACAAAGTCACATGACTCATTTAATTGAGTTTATCATTTAATGTCGTGTAATTACCATATAGATTGGGACTCAACCCCAGTGGGGATGAATAACATTATTCTTAACGAAAATGGTAAAAACTTTAGCAAAATGGATGCAATACGAATCATTGGTTGTGACGAATACGAGAGGCTGACGCGATGCAAATGTAGGAAGTCCAGTTTATTCATATCACCTTACTTCTTGATTAATCTCAACACGTCACCTACTAAATGCAAAGAACCCGTCACTAGGACCTGTGCAGTAATCAGAAGATTACTTCTTGATTAATCTCAACACGTCACCTACTAGATGCAAAGAACCCGTCACTAGGACCTGTGCAATAATCAAAAGAGAGAACGTAAATACACAACATTATACATTCGAACATCCGATTCTTTACCAGCTTAAGAGCCAAATTGCAATATAAACACGTGCAACAAAATTCGAAGAAACCGAGGCCAAATCGGCATAAAAGGTGAGCTAACTACAATTATGAAAACAATAGATTCCAATTGCAGCAATGCATCACTTTGCAAACCAGAACTTCGTCAAAACACTCCAGTTCTTTATCATAGTGTTCTACTACATCCTAGTCTTTTGTGCATGCGTCACGTGTTGCATGTAGAGCACGTGATTATACCAAAACTAGTATCTGCTACTCATCAAAATTCCCTACTCCTCTATGGATATAATGGTGACACTCTTTTGTACCTTAAGTGCATATTTGATGCACAGTATTAGACGATACTCAACGTTATAATGAACAAGAATTTAACATTTTTCTTCTCTAATAGTACTTTAAGTAATCTAATACCCCTTCCGAACACACCATAAATGTTAATACTCCAATTATATACATTACAAAGCGAAGCCAGATAAAATGGATGTTGTTCACAAACTACACATTTTATTGACATTCTTGATAATCTTAACAGACATACACCTTACCTGAAAGCGAATAGATCGATTCTTTCGTACACCATCTCTGAGCCAATTAATAGCTAACGGAAGTGAATGGAACACTTTGCTATTCATACAAGTTCCAGCACCTCTCTCAAGAATATCTGCACCTTCTTCATAAGTCAAGTCTGCATTCTTTGCATTTCTACCTGTAAATTTACAGGCCATGTTGAGCTTCTATGCATCCTATGAATGATATCTGGTTCAGACAAACGAAAGAAGAATGCATCTATCACTGTTTCTACTGATGACTTCAAACCCACATATTCCCTTTGGAAATGCAGGATCAAGGAATAATCACTCAAACTACCATCTCTAAATTGTATGGAAATACTGTACAACAGAGGATAAACTGACAATATAACATTAGACCCCTGGAAGAAAGTAGATAATCACGTATGGCGAACAAAAGTTTTATATCAATCAAAGACTCGGAAAGGATATGAAATATACCTTTGTATCATATTATGTATTTTCCAACAACCACTTGGAACAATTCATATGACATTTAACTCTAATATACCATAAAATAATGACAAAATATCTAACATAACACATATTTTAGCGTCTCCCAGATCCAAACGTTTGATAAATTTGACATTTCATGCAAACCTCACTCAATACCTTTGCAAAATTCAAAATCAAATATAGAAGAATGTCAAATCAATCATGCAAATTATAACTTATTTAGTTGCTCAAGGAGATACTGGTGATATAAACAAAATGTGTACATATTGCTCTGAACCAGATTTTTAGAAAATCTTCCAACCCAATCCCATTATATTCTCACTAGAACACATAAGTGATTTGATGCCATTTATTTATAAACTAACCATATCAAGAAGTAATTCTTCACTAAGAGGAGAAGCAACACTTTATTATGTGTCATTTATAGTAGTGAACTTCCAGTCACAGAATTGGGACTCTGGCTGAAGTAACAATAAGACAAGCATCATGATCGATAAGTTCTAGTAATAGCTGGAAGACAAATATGGACTCCGTCAACACAAATGGTGAGGGACTATGCAAAAAAGACATTGTGACTTAGGGGGAATGGTGGTTCATACGGGCCATCCAAATCTTAAATACACAATAGATCCCCTCAACACGTGCAAAAAAACAATAAAGTAAGACAGCGTAAGGATAATATTGGACCAGACAGGTCATTGTAAAACAATTATAGGATTAGAAGCGCATTTGCAACTTTCCAATACAAATGAGAAGGGACACCAACGGAAATTTATCATTTGGTCACACCCAAAAGCAATACCTTGCTGTCAAAAAAAAAAAAAGCAATACCTTTTTCCCCATGAATGACGTTTTCCCATATTCTTTGAAGGGTCAACTGCCATGACAGATCAACTTGATAATCAGCTTGAGGTGAAGCACTGGCCCCCACCTTGTAATACAGCGATACATTGGGTACAAACAGTGCCTCTTTAAAGTGGACTCCTGAAACATCAAAACTGATGTCATTAAGACAAAAATTATATCCATCCATCATATATATGTTCTTAACAACTTTTGTGTACTAAGATCACTTCAGATATCCAAGCAAATCAGTTACTGTATAGCTGATAGCAAATCTGTCAACCATCTACTCCACATAATTGTAATTACTTGTACTTGATTGCTTACCATGGGTAGCACATGCACGCATGAGACGTGGAAGAAGCAACTGAGGATCCCTGATCGACATACAATTGAACAACAAAATCTGCATGTTATACGACAAATCAAACATTGTGACAAGTGAATGGACCTGGAACGGGAGGGAAGTGGAAAAGGAACTAATTGGCAACTATAATAACAATCTAAATTCCGAATTTATGGAGATCATCAGCTACAGATCATCAAAATTTTATAGAGGCGCGAGAACAGGCACTTAATAATTATATTTTAACACTTCTACAATTACAACCTTTTTTGGTAACTGTTCTGTTTATTTCACATAATTAATTGTATTCACAGGCTCCAATGTTATTTAGAGACCAGTTATTTCTCTCAATACTCATTTCATCTATCATGTGTGCATATGTGTTGAGAAATGGAATGCAGGGGTGAGGTTTTTTGGGAACCGAGAACGTTTATGTTGTTAGCATGCTTCAGTGCACACGATGGAAGCTCACTGACTGGACCTCTGATGGCACATAGCACTTCATGGATATTTTGTGGATAAGGATGTAATAAATAATTGTTGAACTTCGGAAAGGTCCACTGTCAATATTCCAAATGTACTGAGAAACTTTTGTAATTCTCTCATAAAAGATCAGCATTCACATGATATAACCACATTTTGAAAGGTGCATGCTTTTATTCCAAATATTAATATCTCAAGAGCATTCAACTCTTGATAAACTAGTTGATTTCTCCTTGGTTCTTCTCTCACAAGTTCATCTGTTCATGGATATGTTCATTGAGGCACAGGTTGTCGTAAAAGCCAATCAAAAACTTCGACTACAAGTCTTGACAGATACAAATGCAGGTCACAACATCAGTGCTCCGATCACATCTTGATAAAATCCCCTTTCCATCAAGCATAAAGTCCATTTGGGAAGGATACACTAGCTTCTGTGAATTCAATTGCATAAACCACACTGGAAAGTTCTCCTTTCCACTGACTTTCTAACTTTTGGTGGTACCATTTATCATTTTCAAATGCCCTCTAGAAAGGTCTACTATCATTATAATCTGTAAAATTTTGATTATCATAGTAAGTATTTCTATCTTCTCTCTTATTCTCATCATTAAACTCTTCGGTCTAATTTGATGCAGTGATGTTTCTTTCATCTCAAGTTGCAATCATTTTCAGCATCTACGTTTCATTAGGGAAACAACTCATCTTGCTTATAATCACGCAGTATAAAATTGCCATCTATTTTTCCTTCTCTAGGAATTGAATGTTAACTAAGCATTTGGACAAAGAAATAAGACTCCAGTAATCTGAAACTATAGTCTCAATTCTTAAACCTGGTAATTGTCTACTTTCTCATGTAATTTTGTTGTCTTAATCTTCTATTGAGAAATTTTACCGGCTATGGTAGCTATAGATATTGAGGATACATGAATGCTATTACTTAACATTGTCTCTGCCAACACCAAGTTTCCCAGGAACGACAAACTCGTGAAAGACGTGGTGTTGTTTTGAAAAAGAGACGGCTCTTGGAAAGAGATCACTGATGAATTTAAAATCCAACTATATGTAAAATATCATGCTTCAAGGAGACTTTTACCTGAGTCGAATTTTTCCCAGACTTTTCATGTCTGTCAATATGTAATAATTCACGTGAAGCACCTGAATCACTAAGCTCCTGATGCTTTAAAAATCTGATCTTCTTGTTGTCTTCTTTGATTGCATGGCAAAACCATTTTGCACAGACATCCATGCTTTCAGGACTATGGGCACCATCCAAGTAAAACACAAGATTCCCTGATCTTTTACTTTCAATTAACTCGTCTGTAAAAATTTGTGCGCGTCCTTGCATTATAGCTGTTGTCAGTCCTTCTATAAATTCCTTAGGCAGTGAAGTCTAATTCCATGCAAAAATTTAAAAAATGCATCGAGTAATCATAACCAATATGCATTAACACTCCCATTCAATATATACTTACAGTCTGATTTAGGTAATTGACTCCCACGTGGCCAGTCTTGTGAAGCCAAGTAGAACATAGCGCAATAGCAAGACCAGCATTTAAATATTGGTGCTCACCCTCAAGCCCAAGATGCAAACCATTTAACAAGTTAGGATCCAATGGGGCCGCTACTTTAAGAGGAACCTGTCAGCAGCATCACATTTGACAAAGAATAATTTTATTAACTTTTCCATCGATTACATATTATCTCATTCTTGGATCAAATTATCTCTTATATATATATTTGCATTTTACAATTCAAAAGACAGAGTAGAAAAAATCAATATATGGGGTTTTCCAAGACAAGCAATAATTATACCATCAACATGTTCAAAGTTGTGCATTCATCAAGTTTCTTTTGACAATAAAATTTTAATCACTTCAACTTGCATTTGAGGCATAATCATCTTACACCTTTTGTTCTATCTTAAATTAAAGGACTATTGAAAGATAATCTCTACTCGCCTCCAGCTGGAGAGCCTTCTGTTCAAGAACATGCATTGCTTCTTCGGGTTGTGGCACGGTAAAGGCCAGCACTCCAGGCTATACACGAAAGAAAAAAAAAAAAGCAATGACTAGGGAGAAAGAAAAGAATTCCTAAGAAGGGAAAGGGGGGAAAAAATGGAAAACCCTGACATTTAATGCATGAAAGTTCTTAACAGTATAAAAGATGACAAATGCGTTCCTTCTTACAACACCTTGAAGATCCCAGCCTTCTGCCCAGCAATTTGTCCCAGGGTATTTCCTGTTTATGGTATATCATAAACACATAAGTACAATAGAGCAACTATATGTATTAGTCCAGCTCAAAGCTTACCTCTTCAAAAAAAAAAAAAAAAAATCAGGACAGAACTTCTAAATTACAGTGTCAATAAATCCAGCCTCACTTGAACCTTTTAGAATATTTCATAAAATAATTCAATCTGAGTGACACCTAGAGACAAGCTTTCACAAATTTTATAACTGCAAAATGAACACAAGTTGCTGCAAAATGCGCTCAGCCTCATACCAAGAAAATCTCCCAAGCGAAAAGTATTTTGTCCCTTGCTGCTATAAAAAGCCAGAACTCACATGCTAGATCCCATTAATAAATAATCAATATCAATGTGCCGAGCAACAAAAAATTTTCAGGAAAAAAACTAAAGTAGCAGAGTTTGGAAATTTGTGAGTAAGAGGTAATACTGAACTCGCTCATATGACATACAGATTCATTGAACACACAATCATAAGCCTGCCTCTTACATAAAGTGGCTAGCTCCTCTAACAATCTCCAGCATAAGATGGACAGAAGCCCCGAAATCATTTCAGCACCCCCCTGCCCACCACAGACCTTGATACCCCTGTCTCTAGCCCCCTTAATAAGAAAGGATTTAGGGACGCAGAATTGTGCCAAAAAAAAAATTTGTAAGGATCTGTATTTGTAATTATTTCGTCAAGGTGCAGTAGCAGGTTTTTATATTTCAGGAGATAGTGGGTGATTTGGAGCCATAGTGCTCCTCAGTCTTAGGAGATATAGTTTTAGATTATTTTGTATTTAAGTATAAGCCAAAACTATGATTGAATAAAATATGGATTTATTATTTGTACAACTTGGAGTTGTCTTGGGACGTGTTGGACCTCCAAATCACCAAGCTTTCCTCGAATCTACTAATTCTTTCTTTTCTTTTCTTTTCTTTTTTATATTTATTTGTCCACTTTTGTTTATAGACATTTTTGTATGTAACATCTATGTTTGGGATTACAACATTAGTACGTCGCACATAACCACCCTAAATTTTAGCCATCAGTACTATTTATCCAAATGAACTCCTACATCCACATAAGTTTCATCACTCAGGTCAAATATTCCTAATTATTTCTTCAACCTTACATTCAGAGCAAAGAATATCTGCATAAATGTAAATCTAAATTAAGCAGTTAGGTACTGCTATGGAGAGAAAACACTGACCAAGAATTTCCATGTGATCGTATCCGAGGGAAGATATGCCACAAACAACTGGGTTCTCAACCTACAGGTCATTGCCATGCCAATGTCAAATTCCAGGAAGCACAAGACCTTTACATGAAGGAACCCGCAAATCATACTGGAAAATGAAGTCAATAATGAACATAAACATTGGAATGACTTCCAAATTCATGCCCCTGATACATACCACATTTGTTGCATCAAATTTCCCCCCTAACCCAACTTCCAGGATAGCAACATCTACCTGAATCAATATAATAACCCTTATAAAATAATTCTAAATATGTGTGCCATGCATCAAATGCCAACAGAATTCAGACTCACCTGCTCTGCAGAAAATATCTTGAAGGCAAGCAAGGCAAGGAAGTAGAAATATGTGGGCATAGGTACTTCGATGCTGGTTCTTTCCTGCAGAGCAATAATACTGGTGTTAAATAGAAGGAACAATATAGCATCAGAATACTTTACTAATCAATAAGATAGATGAAATTTACAACTGTACATGCCTTCAATCTATCCCAACACCACCAGAAATATGCCATAAACTTCTCTTCGCAAATGTCTACTCTGAAACATCAAAGTGAACAGAAGAAACATGTCAATAAGATGGATGAAATTTGCAAAATGGAAATCCCTCAAAAAAAAAAAAAAAAAAAAGACCAAACGTCTATCTAATATGCTAAAAGGTAAAAAGTTCCTATCTCTAGCAGATGAGGGAAAGGACATACAACTTACCCATCCAATCGGAACCTTTCTCGAACATCGATGAGGTGAGGAGACGTGAACAGCCCGGTATGAAAACCACAGTTACGCAATATGGACTCAGTAAAACAGCAAGTTGATCCCTTCATGAAGCCACAATAGAAACATATTCAGCGGTAAACCCATTACCAACAAGAACTCAATTTTGAAAATCATTTCTAAATTCAAAAAGTATACCATTCCCCTTTTATAACTACGAACCTTTGATAACCAAGAATTACCTTTCCTTTGGTGCCTGCCACATGAATAATCTTCATTTGCTTAATTGGCTCCTCTAATTCCAGAATCTACATTTTATTAAAATCAAATATAATCTAGAAAATTCTACACCACAGGGCACCAAATTTAAATTTAACTTTAGCAACTACATAAAGATACCTCAATATAATCAAATAATAAATCAAAGCTGTCGCCCTTGCTGCTCTCATCAGTACGACTGCGTTTGGTGATCAATGAAGACAGAGCCTCCATTGCCTCGTCATATGGTGACACTGTTGCATACTAACCAAGTTTTACGTACCAAAAAATTTAAATTACACTGATGGGCTGTTTAACGTAATTGGATGAAAATATGGAATTACGTACCTGGCGACATATTTTATTTGGCGTGAAATTAGTTTAGACAATAAGATTACATAGTGAAAGCACGTAATACGTACACAAATATGTGCATGTGTGCATTCGGATGAGAGACAGAGGTAGGGAGAGGGAGTGGTGGAAAAGGTGAAAGAGTGGATAAGTAGATCGGGTTAGGATTTATGGAATGGAATATATAGCAT
The DNA here is from genome assembly GCA_019097785.1 of Fraxinus excelsior. Taxonomy (NCBI): domain Eukaryota; kingdom Viridiplantae; phylum Streptophyta; class Magnoliopsida; order Lamiales; family Oleaceae; genus Fraxinus; species Fraxinus excelsior. The sequence continues at coordinate 30,416,561 of CM032632.1, read as the reverse complement.
ATGAGTTTTCAACTACATATTTTATCGAATCCATAATTTTTATCAAGTTTTCAACCATATATTTCGTAATATCGTCATAATAAACGATGATAACAACCGAGAAAAAGATGTTTTCAAAAAAATTAGGAGGACAATCAAACCAAACATAATCCAGTCGAGATTAAAATGCGATTTTAAGAAGACGATGAGTTGCGACGTTTGTTTTTCCGTAAAACTTGTTCTAACTAACTAGAAGAAGTACTTTTATAAAATTAATTAAACGAGTCTGAAAACAACTTTTGACCATTCAAAACTCATTTTAACTTTTTAGAAGTCACGTGAAACGAACTCTTATACTTTCGAGACGAGGCCGTCTAGTATGTGATACCATGTAAAATAACACCTTTTGGCTTTTAGGACACGAGGTTTTATAATCTCATACATATTAGTTCCTGATTTTTTTAAATTTTTTTTAAAACTTTAATTGGGTGAAAGCAATGGTAGCATTCAGAGTACGTGAATACATGTGAGAAATTAATCTAAAATCCCAAATTTATTTTGATTTTCAACACAATCCTTAATACAATTTTGAATTTTCAGATCATTAACAATATATTCGGTTTTTGGGATCATACGAGAAGCATAAATTCTTCTTCTAAATCAACCTTAAAATTTCCAAGCATACAAATCAAAGTGCCCTGCATAGACAGACGCCCGTGACTCGATGTCAAGAGAATTCACCGCCCAGTCTCCTCAGCCTTCCAATCTATGCAGGGTCGGCCGTAAGGACGTATAAGCGGTACGAATTCACAGAGCTACATACACTATAGGTGCAGCATTCGTATATAATTAGCGTTCTATGTATTTATATTTTATTTTATTAATTGCGAGAGATTTTTTAGTAAGGATCTTTTTTGGTCAATTTAAAAGGGCGCAATTTTATGGGGGGGGGGGGGGGGGGGGGGGGGAAGCAAAAAAAGCTATAAATAATAGATGTACTTCCTTCTTCTTCTTCTTTTTTTTTAATTTGGTATATTAATGAGAAAATAAATTTTGAAGTTTGAATTTTCCAATTAATGGCCTCTCATAATGGTCATCTTTTGCCATTTTTGAAACCACGAGTTAAGAAGGGAAAAGTTGATGACTTCCATATTTATTGGGACCTTAAGAAATACTAGAAGTTTAGAATCTTTACAAAAATCGAGTCTTTGAGAAAATAACAGAAGAATTTAGGAAAAATACAATTGTATAATTGATACGGAATAAGGGTCGAATGAAGACAACTAAAGTGATATGTTTGCAATTAGATTTTCTCTCGCCATAATACATGTATCCTACAATCTCACAAGAATGTTTTTTTCGAAATTCTAGTAATCTTCCATCTCAACGTGCAAGATGGCAACCAAACTTTAGGCGAGGATGTCACATTTTCAGACTTATATGATCATAGCAGGGGAGATGAAGGTCACACTTAGCATCACCACCCCCGAAAATGCAAATATCATATCACGTATTCTAATTCAACATACTACGAGCCACGTTAAATATGTAACCTGTCATGAGAATTTGTTCAAGTTGTTGGGTGTGCGACCAAAGTCCCACATTGGCTAGAATTGGGGAGGATCATGAGTTTATAAGTATGGACAATATCTCCATTGGTAATGAGGGGAGGCTTGGTAATCCTTTGTTCGAGATGAGGATTGTTGGGTGAGCGACCAAAGTCCCACATTGGCTAGAAGGAGGATCGTGAGTTTATAAGTATGGACGATATCTTCATTGGTAATGAGACCTTTTGGGGTAAAGTCCAAAAGCAAATCCATGAGAGTTTAGGCCCAAAGTCCACGATAGTATGCCAATGTGGAGATATGTAGTGTCCATAGTCCTTACACAAGTCACGAGAAATTTCACAACCAATCCTATGAGAAGCGTAAATTCTACTGATAAAATCAACCTTAGAATTTCAAAAATGAAGTATGAATTTCTCGATCATACAATGCTGTGAAAGTTCATCATTAAAACTGTAAAAGAAAGCAACCAAGTCGTCTGTAGTTGTGAACTTCTGGAAAAGGCAAGCTAGAAGGTTCAAAACTAATGATCTGCACTTGAGTCACAAAGATGAGAGACTGTTGGCTTTTGCTCCTGCAAGTAAATAGAAAACAGCAGAAAATATAGTATACACCTGATAAAAATTCATCTTATAGGCATTTGTAACTAAAATATGTTTCTGATTTTTTTCCCTTTTCATTTGCTTGCTGAAATTAATGAATTTCATTTCCTGATTATCATGTACAGTTAATATCACTGCTATATGAATGTGTAATATCTATTAGGTCCTTATCTATTGAGAAAAGAATACCTTTCTTGATCCATGACTAAGGCTGCATCCTGTCTAAAGCATTTTAAGTAGTAAGTTGCACCCCTGCCAAGTGCCAAAGTCGTTTCCTGCATTTCAGATAGAAGAGATGATAAAAGTCTATGGCCAAGACGAAATTTTATGGAACCTAACAAAGTATTTTCAATATGATGAGTCTACTGAGCCTGCATCTCGCCATCGAAAATGTAATGTGATTTTAAAAAAGCTTTGAAGAAACCTTGTGATAAGATACTGGAAATTACTTGTTTCTATCAGGATGTCAGACCAAAAGTTTCAATTAAATTTGTGTCTTTTGGCTGGTTGATAATCTTTTCAAACATATCCTTTAGCTTGGCATGATGGACCATCTCTTCTAGGATTATATCTTCAATTCCTGCAGCAGCTTTCTTTTGATTCTCGTTTTCATTTGAGGAAGAAGAGAACACTAGCTCAGATAAGCGGTCCTTTTGAGCTTGCCTACAGTACTTATCCCCCTCAGTTGTCCCAGATGTCATTAGATGGTATGTGTAGACTACTTTCTTCTGGCCAAGCCTGTATGCACGGCTTATAGCTTGCCTTTCCACAGATGGATTCCATACAACATCCAGGAGAACTATCCTTGAAGCCCCGATTAAATTTATACCCTCAGAACAGCATTTTGTTGAGGCAAGCATTACCTTTACTTCACTCTGTGGATCGTTGAATAAATTTATCCAGATCTGCCTCTGCTTCTGTTCTAGCTTTCCTTGCATCATGAAAACTTGCTTTCCATCCACCCACTCAAAAATTGCCATTAGCTGGTCCTTTATTAATTCTAGAGGCTGAATGTACTGGCTAAATACCAACACCTTTTCATTATTGGCAATGCTGAGGCGGACAAGTTCCAAGAGGAATCTTGTTTTCACACCTTCATTCGGATTAAGCCTACAAGCCTCTAACGCATCCTGGTCAATTTCAAAGTTTTCTTTTTCTGTTGAATGGGATCGTAAGAAAAGGAAAGGGTGCACAGAGATCAACGCTACCTTGTGTTCAAATTCAAAAGTGTTTGGTAAGCCTTCTATCCTCTCAAGTAAACTCTTTTGCAATGTGGGGGGTCTCAGAAGGATCACACAGTCTCTCAAACCAGGAAGACTCTGCTGAAGAATGGCGCCTTTGTGTATGTGAACGAATGGTGCTATTGCAGATTTAAGTTTCTCTATCGAAGCATTGTCAAATGGGTCTGCAATGTAAATAGGGTGAGGTCCTTTATATTTTCCCCTCATTTTTGTCCCCCTTGAAGCGATCATTTCTGCAAACTCTCTCTCTTTTCCAACTGTATCAGCAATTGCTGGTCTCACTAGGCGCAATGTGTTGAAGAGTTCCGCAAAGTTGTTCTGGAAAGGAGTCCCAGAAAGAATGACACACTTTTCTGTCTTGAGTTTCAGGAGCGTATTCCAGATACTGCTTCGGTCGTTGCGAGGAGTGTGCCCTTCGTCGAGAATAACCAATCCAGGCTTTTCAAGAAGTATCTTCTTCAGAGGTTCATACTCCACGTCAACAATGCTTCTTTTTCTCTTCTTCATCTCTTTCCCCTTCACAGTTTCTTCTCCAGCCAGCTTTTCATAAAGAGTATAGCTGATTCCCAAAACACTTGGCCTTTTATCCCATGAATATACTTTTACCCAACGAACTGCATTCTTGTCGCGGCATTTTCTTTTGGGCAGATGTTTGAGAGCCAACTTGTTTTCCTTCCCGGAGAACTCAAGACTGCCTAGGTTATGGAATGGGAAATTAACTTCCCATTTCCTGAACTCTTCTTCCCAAGTGAGGAGCATACTGGCTGGAGCAATAATCATAGGTCGGCAGTTTGGAAACAATTTTAAATATGTCTCCAAGAAAACAATAGCCAAACGGGATTTTCCAGTGCCTGGAGCATGAGATATGATGCATCCTCCCACTCCACTTGGATCAGAAGTCCTCAGTTCTGTGAGATCAATGCTTCCAGCTAAGTTCTTCCACAAAAACTCGAAGCCTTCTTGCTGATGTTTGTACAGGTCTTCTCTGAGACGAGGACTTAAATTCCAAACGGATCCTTCAGCTTTACTGATGAAACCTGTAACATTATCCACTGATGATTCTAAATCAAGTCCATCAGGCATATATAACTTCTCTGTGTCAGAACATCTTTTCTTGTCTGATTCTCGGTAGGTTTTCTCCATCTGCAAGTGTAGAATAAAAAAGTTTCACACAAGCAAGTTCATAATTCAATCAAAGAGGATTGCAGGACTAATCAAATCAAAATACTTACCCATGGGGGCATTAATTCTTCCGGTTCACAATCCACATAAGGACAATACCTGCATCTTACACCAATGTCATCTTGTAAGGCCAAACAGTGCAACCCTCTAGAGCATCTGTCGTGTTGAGTCTCTTTAGCATCAGGAGCTTCTGCAATTTTTTTATCATTCTGTTGGCCATTATCAGAATGGTTAGTCTTCGCACAGATTTCTCAAACATGCTGATGAAAGTCAAGAAACATTAATTCTTGATTCACGAACAAACAACGAACTGCCCAGCTGGAATATTGAAATACCAGACTAATGGACCCTTGGATATGTTTCCAGGATTGTCTTGTGTTATAAACTAATAATTGGATGATCCGACTTCTAGCACACCCATATAGGAAATTCGATACTGAACTTTTTTCTCTTTTTTTGGTAAAAAATAAGTCATTAAAATGTGGTGGATGACTAGAAAATCTAGATCAGAGAAGCCTTTTCTGGAAAATAAGCAGATGAAGAAAATATATGTAATTAAAATTATTTCCAAACATTTATATTTTTCATCACAAATGTTGGTCGATAATAGTGAAAGACTAATACCCTGATAACCTAGTCAAAGGAATTTAGATGTAGCTTATATATGATAATTAATTGTTTCTTGAAAATTTCATATCAAGTGAAAGCATATCTCTATTTCACATTTCCACGTACTGTTTCTGGTCTAAAGTAAGAAGAGAAATCCTCTTTCGGGTTCTTTACCAAATATTTTGGAGAAAATGCAGATTCAAAATGATACGTATGGAACTTACTCGAATATTTAAAGTGGTTCATTTCCATGGAAAATAGTTGCTTAGAAGTTTCAATTTTCAAGCATTTTATTGATGTTCTACAATGATAAGGTCAATAACAAAGTGCAAGTCATTTAATCAGTCAAACTTTCGACTTCCCTAAACATAACAGAAAAAATTACTTTCATATTATACACATTTAATGCTGGACTTACCTCATGGAAATTGAAGGAACCCATTTCCTCTAATGTGAGAGCTAAGCTCGCTTCGGCAAACAAACCTTCCACCATTTTTTCATATTCTGATTTTTCAGTCTGTTTTGGGACCTCATCTTCGAATCTGAATTTCAAAGGAAGAGTATATTGAGGTGACGTTTCCTTAGCTTCTTCATCGCTTTCTTCCTTGTCAAAATAAGATACCTTATTCAGTACAGAATCTGAGAGAATTCTGATGAAATCATAATGCTTTTGTGAAGTAATTGGCTTCTTTTTTGTTGGCTCCAAAGTTGCTTCCTCTTTGTCACTCATCTTATCATCCCCGAGTAGGTTTCCATCATCACAATGCGAAAGGTCATAATGCTTTTGTGAAGTAACTGGCTTCTTTCTTGTTGTCTCCAAAGTTCCTTCCTCTTTGTCACTCATCTTATCATCCACGAGTAGGTTTCCATCATCACAATGCAAAAGGTCATAATGCTTTTGTGACGAAACTGGCTTCTTTTTTGTTTTCTCCAAAGTTCCTTCCTCTTTGTCGCTCCTCTTATCATCCACGAGTAGGTTTCCATCATCACAATGCGAAAGGTCTCTCTTCTTTGAGGTATGTTTTGCAACAGATCCTTTCAAATTACTGTGATTTTTAGTCGTTTTGTCTTGTAGATTATGTTCCATGGGGGAGTGTGATGACTCCACATCATCAGAAGAATCAGAAATCTCCACTGAGTAATGTTCATATTCCACACTATCAAATCCACTATCACTAGGAGAAAGCAATTCATCTGATGAACCCAAACTAGTTCTGTCAACTTTCAATTGATCTTTTAGAATTCCCTTCTTCAATCTAGTCTGACTTGCAATCAGATGTCCGCTTCCATGCGATAATATTCCATCTCCTTGGGAGGAGGAAACTTCATTGTCATATAGACTAATAGTTTTCTCACTGTCACTGCCAGAACCAGTAATATTTTGGACAGAACCTGCTCTTTTGTTTTTGTTTTCATCAATTTCCTTCCATTCAGATCGGTTCTCACAGTCTATCAAACAGAGAAAAAAATTTGTAAAAAAAAATGAATGTAACCTTTTATGTCTTTATGATGAATGAAAAATGATTTTAAAAACTCCCAAAGCATCAAAATACAATTCTTAAAAGCAACCATAATAAGAAACTATGATGCTGTCCACCTAATTGTAGTTGACAAAAGGAAATATTTACAGGATTCATAGTAATCAGACAAGGATATACTTTTGCTCGTACCTCTAGCATTTTCACTGCAATAGGCCGCAGAATCTCCTTCATTATGTCCTTGCCACGTAGAGAAGCTTCTCATGGGTGAAGATAGTTGTTCTTTTCTTCTGAACTCAGCTTCATCAATTCTTTCAATCTCAATTTCCTCAGAACTTATGTCTACATTTGTGTTCTCTACAAGGAGACATGAAAATTTAGGAAAACCTACTGTTTCGAGTTAATGGGAAAGTCTGTACCAGCAACATTTTTCACAATAAAACATTAATGTTTTACTTCTAAAAAAAGCCTAATGTCTCTACGTATCTGATATCTGATAAGTTGCAAAGAGAACAAAAAATAAGGGGGCATTTTCTTCGACGTACATGTAACGGTAGGTGCGAGGATCTTGTATTCAAAGCCCGGGTATATAATTACTGCCCCCCTCCCTCCGAAGGAATCAGAAAATTGCACATTTACCCATAGTTGGCAATTTCTAGGAAATAATCATGGCGAAGGAATGGATTGGTTCTAATAATTTTGACAAGCTTCAAATTCTTAAAATGAAATATCACTATCATAAATATGTGATCTTGACTAAAACCTTAATGTGAAAAAAATTACTAGTGAAATTGTGCAACAATTCACCAAACAACAATGACCAAATAAAATGAGAAATTCAAAATCATCACCTTTTTTTACAAGCAAGCTCTCCTTCAAGTGTCTCGAGGAAACAGAGTTCTTCATGTCAAAATTTTCTTCATCTGAACTTCTGTCGCCAGCATCCCGGGAGAAAGAGGATTCATGCATATCAACCTGTGGTACATTTTTGCACACACCTCTAGGATTAGTAAAGTTGGCTGCAGAATCTCCTCTTGATTCTTGCCTTATTGAGGACCCTTCCTTGAATGCAGAATGCATTTTTTTACTTCTGAACTCTGCTTTGTCAATTTTTTCAATCTCAATTTCCATGGAATTCATATCTTCATTTCCATTCCCTGTTGAAAGACATAAATATATATTTATTCTACTCCATGAATTATTATCAAAGATATGTATACACTTTTGAACGTAACATTACCATTTATTTCTTCAAAGTGACTACTTCCTTATTATCCGAGATCTGAAAGTTCAAAACTAAAGAAAAGGAGGGAATTGGCGATAAAGCACTCTTTCATTGTTTGCTTTCATGTGCTCGTGAAATCGTCGTGTTACAAGATTTTAAAGCGTGATTTCTCCTCTTCGGCTTAAATAAGGGGGGAAAGGTGAAAGAGAAAAATCTGAAAGTGTTTAAATGTACGTGCTAGAATATGCCACATACACATCCTGTGAAATGAAGGAATATTAGGATGAAGCTGTGATGCCGTGGGATGGTAAGTTCCAAGAAAAAGAATTAAGAAAATAAGGTTTTAGCACCCTATGTTGCCCCCTGAGGTGCAAATCCTGGTTCCCTAAAAGCTATACACAAAGAAATATTCCACTTATCAGTATGACGAAATGTCATGGCTTCTTAAATCTTAACTATTGTTGCACCATCAATATGTCTTGCCAGTTATTAAGTTTGCTCTCTGTAAAATACTCGTTTGGACGAGGGCTCCCAAACCTGTACTAGAAGAGGAAGCAAAACCCAAGCTGATGAATAACCCCAAAAATTTGTCGAGTAAATATGGAAGGTATTGTTACGAACAACCCAATATCGAATACATATAATAATATGAGCAAAAAAAATATTTTTCCATACTTCCGAGACATGCTGAGCTCCACATATTCATGTACAGTAAAAAATGGGGGATTGATTCTATAAAAAGTAATGTTATTTAACACCAGTCTAAATGGTAATACTAGTGGCATTAAATTACAGGTTCAATTAAATATAAAGAATTATGATCTATTGAATATGACATATGACGCCTAAATTGGCGTTCAACACAACTTAGCATGATTCTTCTGTAAAATATGGGATCAATAAATGGAAATTCATTGAGATTAACTTCATGTATATTTCATAGTTAGGACAGAGGTGCTCCCTACTTCAAGAGACATGATTGGTTGCCAAAAATCCTTAACTCATATACAAGTTCGTATGCCCTGTCCTCTTTTCTAGAGAACTCTCATTTACTAAATCCTCCCAGTTTGGCATTCATAGCTAAAATATGTTGGTAATTTCTAGAAAAATAATCATGAGGAGATAATGGATAGGTTCTAATAATTTTCCAAGCTTCAAATTCTTAAAATGAAATATCACTATCATGAACATGTGATCTTGACTAAAACCTTAATGTGACAAAATTACTAATGAAATTGTGCAAAATTCAAGATTCAAACAACAATGACCAGATAAAATGAGAAATTCAACACTATCACCTTTTTCTACAAGCAAGCTTTCCCTGTACAAGCTTCTCAAGGAAACAGAGTTCTTAATTTCAACATTTTCTTCATCTGCACATCTGTCGCCAGCATCCCGTGAGAAAGAGGATTCATGCATATCAACCTTTGGTACATTTTTGCTCACACCACAAGGATTAGTAAAGTTGGCTGCAGAATCTCCTTTTGATTCTTGCCTTATTGAGGACCCTTCCTTGAATGCAGAATGCTTTTTTTTATTTCTGAACTCAGCTTTGTCAATTTTTTCAATCTCAATTCCTTTGGAATTCAGAACTTTGATTTTGTTCCCTGTTCAGAGACAAATATATATATATTTAATCTACTCAATAAATTAATTATCAAAGATATGTATTGTTGACACTTTTGAACGTAACATTACCATTTATTTTTCTAAGTGACTACTTCCTTATGTATAAGAGATCCGAAAGTTGAAAAGTAAGGAAAAGGAGGGAATTGACGATAAAGCGCTCCTTCATATTTACTTTCCTCTGCTCACGAAATCCTCGTGTTAAGATCCTAAAATGTGCTTTATCCTTTTCGGCTTAAATATAGGGGAAAAGATGGGATCAATATATGGAAATTCACCAGATTAACTTCACATAAATTTCATGGTTAGGATAGAAGTGCTCCCTACTTCAAGAGACATGTTTGGTTGCCAAAAATCCTTAATGCATATACGAGTTCATATGTACTGGCCTCTTTTCTAGAGAACTCTCATTTACTACATTGGAAAGGGAGATTCCAATTGAAACTACACCCGTTAAAAATGTCATGAGGAAGCAATATAACCAGAAAGATTCGATTCTCTAGTCCAGTTTGCATAAAATATTAAAATTAAAGCTTTTATGATAGTCTTTTGAACAAATTAAATTAGAAAAGCTTAAACAAGAGCAGACATTGCTAAAACTACAAAAGATTTGCAAGCGGCATCCAGAATTTAATCACATGGGAAACGCTCCAAGGGAGCGACGTTTATAAGTAAAATCTAGTCGCAATCCAAGTCATTCAAATGTTTTTAAAAGGTACCCAAAGTCTTTTTCTTCGGTCTTTGATGGCGAGGTGGTGCAGAATTGCCATGCACTGTGCCAATTTCCTCCACATCCCCAGAACTACAAGAACTCCCCTGTGCCACCCCAAAGTAGATCTTCCTCCTTGATCTTGTCCGCTTTCCGACACTTGAGTAGAATTCCCTGGTTGCTGCATCATAGTCCTTTGGTAGAAAATTACTCTGCCAAATATAGAAAAATGTTGGTACAAAGTTTGTAACAGTAAGATTTTGAAGTTCTTTGGGATACAATGCAAACTACTACATGTTCTGTGAATTCACAACCATAAGAATTAAACAGCACCATACATTATTACAGAGTAAACAGGTTCCATTAAAATCTGGAGTTACAAGATACCAGTACAAAATGCAAGAGGAAACAATTTCTGGTTTCTGAATGCACCACAGGCTTTCAGCGTAAGGAATAATAAAGCTAGCAAGTGAAAGAAATAACGGAGCCCTATGCCGAGCTCAATAGGGGCCCAACGACCCTCCTGGATTCTTGAAAGACGTCTGTTACCAATTTTCCCTGTTTGATGCACATTAAAATAGAAAGAATGTATTTTTTTGTAATGTGATGGTAAATATGTGGTTAAAAAAAAATATTGATGTGATGGAAAATATTATTTTATTGAAAAATGTGTAGTTGAAATGAGTAGAACAATAAAAATGAAAATTACAATATGGCTCAAACGGATGCTTAATGAAGATATAAATAAACGTGGAAATTACACTAAAGCAAGTATCTAAGGGCCTGTTCAATACGAATTAAAATTCAATTAAAAATGAAAATATAGTCGTTATTGGGTCTCACTCGTCTAATAAAATTCAACAATAACGACTATTTTTTCAATTTTAATCTCTACCAAACACGCCCTAAATATCACACTCCATAAATCAGATATGAAGCATATTTAATCAAAAATCAAGTGACAATTTAATATTTTAATATTAATAATTATATTACAAATTCAACACCCGCCAAAACACTCGCTACACCCAATTTTAAATCCTAAAACATTTTAATCCACTCTCTCTCACTCACCCTCTCCTTCTCAACGAAGTCGGAATCCTCCCACTCTCCCTCTCAACGAGATCCGTAGATGATGTCACTGCATGCGACGCTCAAAAGCGCACTACTAATGTGGTGAACGTCGACGCCTCGGCAGATGCGCATGACTCCACCCTCCAATTGCCGATGCTGTGACGACAATGTGCGTGTTGCTATGCATGCTACAGACGGTGACGACGACGCGAATGTGGTTTAGGGACGACGGCAATGTGAATGTGGTGTTTCTTCCCTCCGATATGTCTGGGGTGACTTCGCGCTCCAATCATGACTGCTATGACGGCGCTGTGTGCGCTACAATTGTCATTGTAGCGACGATGACATGGTGTCTGTTTTCTCGTTTCTGTTGTAGGTTGCTTTGGGTGTTGATAGTAAAGTGATGGTGAAAATCTGGAGTTTTTTGGTGGTAGTTGGTGGTGGTTTGCAAATTGTGACGATGTTTATAGTCGGTGATGTTGACTGTGGTGGTGATGTTGACGATGTTGGTTGGGTGGTAGTGGTCGATGGCAGCGATGATGGTGTTGGTGGTTGGCGGCAATGATGGTTTTGGTGCATGTGATCAATTATTTAATTGTAACCTAAAAATTCTATAATTCGTGATTGAAAAATAGTCTATGACCAAATAATTTGAAAATATGTGACCGTTAAATAAGTTGTGATATGTGACCTATAATATTTTTAATTTGTGATCTATAAGTACGTAATTGACACCACTGATTGTATAATCGTAACCTAAATAAATTTAATTAACAAAATATTTTTAATTATTTAGTTATCACATGAGATTTGAAAATTTAAATTTATTGTCTGAGTTTTGAATTGACGTATACTTTACACTTGATATATGAATTTTTCCAGAAATAAATATCATATATGTTGATTTATAAATTTTGTAAATTGTTTAGTTTCTAATCCTTAGAAATCTTAAATTGTTTTTTGTCAAGAAAAATCTACAAGGCTTGAAAGATATTAGACACGTTCCAATTGTTTTAAGAAATAAATTAAAAACGTTTACAACCTAAGTTTTCAATTACGTGGAACTTAATGAGTTTTTGGATTTAAAGTCAGACGAACACCAAAAAGTCCAAAATTTAAATATTTTTCGCATGAAAAATTATATCAATCAAACACAATTAATTACAATTCTCAATAAAACATTTTCTAAGCAGTTCAATTTCAGGTAAAATATTTTCTTTCCACATAAATTCCATTTTTGCAATCAAACAGACTCTTATAGTCAATAATTCTAATGAAGTGAGTAATAATGAACGCGTGGGAAATTGAATTAGAAGACAGGTGAACGATGTGTACCATTTCGTTTTTTCTTTTGTTGTCGAGCAACAAAATTCAATCCCCTCCGATGTAGCTCCAATTTCAGGTTACAAACTGAAATGTACAAATATATATATAAATATTTGTCTCTAACAATTAATTATATTGAATATGTTGCAATAAATAGGAGAGTTCAGTAATAAAAATAATCACAAAGAAAGAAATGTGAAATTTCTAAAATAATATTTTTTCTTTCATTACTAAGGGATAATAAATTGTATTCCATTACGCTTATATTACACATTGTTTTGGAAAACTTGTTAAAATTAATTGGCTTTAAGTATGTCCAACAAAGTACTGATTATTGCCATTATAAGCTGGTTCGATTCAAGAAATAAACTTTTACAGCAAATTCACATACCGATTTAGATACAAATTTTTAACAACTATTATTTTTCTAATGGATTTGAAAGCACAAAAATCTCGATTTTCATCCTACAATTAGGGATGTCAACGAGTCGAGTTGAGCCTGAGCCCAAAAAAAAAACTCGGGCTCTGCTCGAGCTGTTTTGTTCCGAGCTTTTTTTGGCCCGAGCCGAGCCGAGCCTAGTAAAAAAAAATAAGGCTCAGCCCGAGCTTTAGCTGGCTGAGCCGAGCCCGGGCCAGCTCAGTTTTTTTATTTGTTTTAACGTCAAATCTACATTTTTTACTTAAAAAATTTAAAATTTGTACGGTTTATACGTATTATAAATTAAAGAAAAAAACTCGGGCTCAACTCGAGCTTTTTTGGGCCCGAGCCGAGTTGAGCAAAGCCTGACCAAAAAAATGAGGATCGGCCCGAGACCCAAGCCCGAGACCGAGCCCGCGAGCTTTTTTGCCATCCCTACCTACAATTACACCTTGCTTGAGCCACATTATTCTCCCAATAATGCATTTTAAATAGTGATCGAAAATATATTGTTCCAAAATTTTTTTTTTAAAAAAAATAATTTGCATGTAATATTATTTTATTGAAAAATGTGAATTTGAAAATAAGAGAGAGAAAAATGTACTTAAAAAAAAAAATGTGTATTATGGTTTTAATCTAACATCACTACCATCAAACACGTTTAGCGACATAAATCATCTACAAACTTAGCAATGATTTTCCAATGGCCATTATATTTTTCAAAGCCACAAAAATTTACCGGCATGTTTAGTGACGACAGGAAATAGTTTGCAAAAATTGTCGCTAATCCGTCGAAAATATAAAAAATTATAAGTTGTATGGATGACCTTTAACGACGATAGACTTTTGGCAAATGTTTTCAAAAAAAAAAATTATCAAGAGGCATACAACCAAAAAATATTTATTAAAATAAATAAACTGAATAAATATTTAATATATATATTATTTATTATTTTTTGGAAGAAAATATTGATATAGTTGAGCTCCAAATGGAATTAATGCGCTGAATTAATCACGCAACTAAAACAGTAAAAGCATTTGGTAAGATAAAACAATTGGTAGTAATGATCACTGTGACAGTTGCCGAGCGGAGCTTCTGAAGTCAAGATTTCGTTAATAACAATGAAATGATACGTTAGTATCTTTATTTGAATGGGCATATGGATGGGTAAATTCGTCCCAACGGCACGATAACAATGCACGAGTTTTGGATACTTTCTATTATTTGATTGACCAGTCACCACATTCGGGTTAATTTTATTAACAACAAAATAAGTTTAACCAAACATACCCTTTGTTATCATACATCGATTCCCAATGTAATTTTATAGTCAATTTCTAACAATAACCAGTACACAATAATGAACACGTGCGATGAGATTTTGAATTGAAAAATGTTAGATGTACATCAAAAAGTGTACATCAAGGTCTACATCCCCTCACATGGAGGGGCCCATTTGAATATTTTATTCGAGTGGGCCCTCTACCCATGTGAGGGGGGTGTACACCGTGATGTACACCCCAATGTACTTCTAGCATGGCTCGAATGAATTAGGGTAGAGATGCGTACCTTTTTTTGCAACTCGATGAAAACAACTTCTATCCTTTTGAGATAATAGATTCTATCAAATTTGATCGTTGCTTTGATTTTCAAGTACCTGACTGAAATGCGCGAAAATGTTATCAACGTGACATCTTGAAAACTACTTCATGCACCAAGATACTGAATATATTTCAATATAGATAAGAGAATTTGGAAATAAAAAATAAAGATACAGAAAGAAATTTTATTTTTTTTAACACATCAACGTATTAGGAACTAAGTGGATTATTATAAATGTTAATAAATATTTATACATTAATTCTTGTTATAATTAGTTGACTTTAATTATTGTCATCGTTCGAAGGTTTTGCAAATGATGGTAAACAAAATAACTCTAGATTCTGTTCTATGACTTCCAAAAAATAAAAAAAATTCTTTTTCGAGTTTTTCACCATAAAAAATAATTGTGGCAACGAATTTCCAATGGCTATTGTTTTCTTATTTTTTCCAAAAAAAAAAAAAACTTACTCGCAGATTTAGTGATGACAACATATGGTTAGCTAGAAAACTGTCACTAACCCATAAAAAGTATTGAAAAAATTAAAAATTCTGCAGATGACCTTTAAATCAATGATGAAAGATGTTCTGTAAATATTAATAAAAAATTAGAAGGAAAAAAAAAAGATAAATAAAATTACCGTGAAGCATATGACAGTAAAAATGTTCATGAAAACAAATAAATAACTGTATATATTTATCTAAAACCTCTATAAAAAAATTACATTTTCTGTAGAAAAGATGGCTTACCTGTATAAATCAGCAAAAGAGTAGTCTTTCAATAACCAATGTACTCGAAAACTAGCAAAAAACACGTATAGGGAGGAAGGGAGAGAGAGAGAGAACGACTTAAAATCTGTATTTCAAATGGATTTTAATCTATTTAATTAATTACATAATTAATATTCAGAAACAAAACTAATTAGGTAAGATAAAGACAGATGGTAATGATGATTGCTGTAATAGTTGCTCAGATTTTTGAAGTTTAAATTTCGATACTAACGATGAAATTTTATTCACAATAAGCTATGAATTAATTTGAATTCAAATTATTTGGTATTAGTGTGAAAAAAACATATATATATTTGGCGACCATTAACGGGTTTATTTGAATGGACGTGTGGCTAGACAATTCAAAGTCGTCGACGCTAACAATTAAATAGCGACGCAATCTGTGATAGTGAAGAAAATAAATAACACATTCGCTAGTTCCAAATATATGTTGGATTTAGTGACGAGATCCCTCACTAAAGTTCGTTATGATATCCATCATCAATTTAAATTCCTTTTGTTTGTCTTCTACGGCGAAAAATAACGGATTTTGTGACAAAGAATGTCTCTTGCTAATAAATGTTACTACGGATGTGTCGGATTCCCCCTTTTTTTTTTTTTTTTTAAATCGAGTTTTGTAATAGTAATTTTTTTTGAGAATATATTATTAAAACATAAAAAATAGAGAAGATTTTGAGTATACGTATAAATTTATTTTTATTGGGAGTGTGTATTAAAAAATAAGTTTAAAGAAAAATGAGTTTTTAAATAATGAATCTCAAGCATAGACTAAATTTGTCTTAGATTCAGTATCGATGTACAAGTCAGGGACACATCCATTGTGTATCTAGTCTAATTGGAAAATTCTAAACTACTCCTAAGCTCATGTTTGTCTCTCATTCATTTCAATATACTTATGTTCAACCACGCATTCACAAAATAAAAATTATATGAGTAAACAAAAAAAAATTCCCTACTTTTTAATCACACATTTTCCAAAAAATTATTATTCAAAATAATGTTTTTCCCCCAAAAAATGACCACCAAACTGATACTTAACTTTTCACTACAAAAGTAAAATAAAGATAAATAATAAATTGAGATCAATAGAAAAGAAAAAAAAAATAATGACGTTGATGAAATTTTTTATACGTGTTCATTTAAATATTTATAAAAAATTTATATTTAAATAATCACTAAAGCTTGAACTATTTTTATTTTTCTAAAAAAATTATAAAATTATTTTTAAGAATTTTCATTTTATTTAAATTTTTTATGTAAATAACAATAACAACTTGAACTATTTTTATTTTTTTAGAATTTTAGATTCTATTTTTTCAATTCTTTTTGTTAGAATTTATATTTATATTTTTTAAAATTTATCTAAGGGTATGTTTGAGCCACATTATTTTGGAAGAATGTATTCTAGAATAATAGTTAGATGAAGAATGTGTGGTTGAAAAATAAAGAAAAATTATTGATGTGATGGAAAATATTATTTTATTAAAAAATGTGTGGTTGAAAATGAGTAGAATAATAAGAATGAAAATTTTAATGTGTACCAAACATGGGCTAAATGTTATTTTCCATATTTTTAGAAAATTCTGAAAAAAATAAAAACAAAAAAAAAAAAAAAAAAAAAAAAAAAAAAACAAAAAATAAAAAAAAAAAAAAAAAATACCATAAAAAAAAAAACAAAAAAAAACAAAAAAAAAAAAAAAATAAAAAAAAAAAAATTCTGAAAAAAATAAAAACGTTAGAAATACATTTTGAGTTTTATGTTATAAGTTTAACCTTGTTTTCAAAAATGTATTATATTAGTCCAAATACATTTTCGACGTTTTTTAAAACTGATAACTGAAAGCAGCTTGATAACAATAAATCAAACTTCGAGTGCTCCTCCAACATCACATAGCAGTCACCATTGGTCTCATGTGTTCTCTAGCACTTATCCGGTATCCTGATTGAAACCTTAGAGAGGCGTGGTCAGGGAAAAGAATCGAGTTGATCAGGTTCAACAATTGGGATGCCTTTTGGGTCAGATAAAAAACTAACTCAAGAATCCAAGAGATGTGCTCTTGACAAGAATATATTTTTATGGAATCCACAATTTTTTAATTACACATATAATTAACTTCTTTCAAAATCTATACAAAATGGTGAAATCAAACATGAGTTAAATGTCAACTTGCATGGTTGGTTAGTTGATAGATACTGATTAAGTCATAGAACAAACTTGTTATCAGCCAACTAAGACATCGTTTGATGGATTTTTTTTTCAAAACTATTTTTTCTACGTACTTATTTTCATTCAAATATATTCACAATAAAATATTTTACACGTAAGTCCAAAATTATTCCCTATTTTTTAACCACACATTCTCCAAACATTCACCATTCAAAATATTTTTTTTTAACCAAATAATGGCCATAGGGTTCATTTATTTTCTAGCATGTCGGGCATTGCATTGCTATTTTTCTAATTTTTTGTTAGTTTGTTAATGTAAGAAAAGAAATTTACATGAATAAAAAAAGACACAAACCTAGCATAATTCGAGTTTCAAACTCAAGTAAGTGCTGAATTGTCACGAACTTGAGCGACTCAACCTCATTACACGAGTAAATAGTTACATCACAAATATTCCCCAAATATTTAAATTGCTCATTTGAAAATATTTTTATACGTGCTCATTTAAATAATTATATTTAAATAATCACTAAAAGCTTGAGCTATTTTTATTTTTCTAATTTTTTTTATAAGAATTTTCATTTTATTTAAATTCTTTATGTAAATAACATTATGTTAACAACTTGAACTATTCTTTTTTTTTTTTTAATAAATTTTTAGAACTTTACTTTTTAAGAATTTTAAAATTAAAATTTTATTTTTTCATTTTTTTAAAATTTTATCTAAACGCTATTTTCCATGTTTTCATAAAATTTTGAAAACGCTCAAAACATTAGAAATACATTTCGATTTTTATGTTATAAGTTTAATCTTGTTTTTGAAAATTTATTTTAAAAAATATTAATCCAAAAACATTTTTAACGTTTTGTAAAACTCAAAATTGAAAACAATAAATCAAACACACCATAAGTGCTCCAAGTGCTCCTCCAAATCACGGAGCGGTCACCATTGGTCCCAAGTTTCTCTAGCACTTATTCGATATCTTGATTGAAACCTTAGAGATGCCTAGTCAGGGGAAAGAGTCGAGATGATCGAATTCGACAATTGGGATGCCCTTTGGGTCGGATAAAAAATCAACTCAAGACACAAGAAGTGTTCTTGACAAGAATATATTTTTATGGAATCCACAAATTTTTAGCTACACATATAACTAACTTCTATCAAAATCTATTAAAAATAGTGAAATCAAACATGAGTTAAATGTCATCTTGCATGGTTGGTTAGTCGATAGATATTGATTAAGTCATAGAACAAACTTGTTATCAACCATTGATGGTTTTTTTTTTTTTAACTATTTTTTTCTACGTACTCATTTTCATTCAAATATACACACAATAAAATAATATGTACATAAGTTCAAAATCATTCCCTACTTTTTAACTAACATTCTCCAAACATTCACCATTCAAAATATCGTTTTTTTTTTACCCAATAATGACGACAAACAGGGGCTAAGATGCGTTAGGGTTCATTTATTTTTCTAATTTTTTGTTACTTTGTTAATGTAAGAAAAGAAATTTACATGAACAAATCATTGGCTAGAAGACACAAACCTAGCATAATTCGAGTTTCAAACTCAATGAAGTGCTAAACTGTCACGAACTTGAGCGACTCAACCTCATTACACGAGTAAATCGTTACATCACAAATATTCCCCAAATATTTAAATTGCTCATTTGCTTACAAGCATGAAATTGCTACTAATTATTCTCTTTATCTATTATGATCGAGTCGTGCAATTTCCAATTTAGGGCTTGTTTGGATGAAATTAAAAGTAGAATTCTGACCGTTAGTGGGTCCCACGGCTACCTGAATTGTGTGAAGGTAGTCAACAATGAAAGTTACTAACGGTTCAATAATTGCTTAAATTTTGGATTAAAATTGCCACCAAACAAGTTCTTAAAACAAATTGGACCATAGATGGTCAATAATTTTGAGCTCATATTCTACCATCACAATACTTCAGTTAACAAATCGTAACAAACTGAAGTTGAATAGAATACTTATGTTTGATTTCTATTAGATTAATCGCTTTGATTAACTATCCTTAGCCAAAAGGAAACACGGAAAAATACCAACTATATGGGATCAATGACCCTTTCAAATGGGACTTATACAACATTAGAAACGGATCTTATAAATTCTTTTTAAAGAAAAAAAAAAATGATTCATTTTCATTTTATATCTTTCACTACTCCCTAATTTTGCATTAAAAATTCTATTAATTGGAGAAATAATTTTTATATAAATATTTTATCTAACTACCATTTGTTTGGCACGTAGCAAACTACGGTACACGTGGCACGAAAAGCGAACGGATTGATTTCTTTTCCAATAAACTAGCGGTATCCCACCCGACGATTTATTTAGTGTAGACTAACCAAGTATGCAGCGTCTAAAAGACCAAATCACCGCCGTGGCGCCTCGAGATGTATAGAGTTACAGTTATACACGGGACTCTTATTCCTCTATAGAAATTCGATCTAACCATTCATCTTCAAAATCCCTATAGATTTGTAGGAATCTATTTATTTTTGTTGAGAGCGACATCGAGAAGTAATGGAGAGTGTTGATTCGGCTCGCGCATTCGTTAGAGACGTTAAGCGTGTCATAATCAAGGTTTTTTTTCCTGTTTAGTCATTTTTTTTCTGTTTAGTGTATATTAATTTTGTACTGCAGATTATATTGGGTGCTTTTTTTTATTTATTTATTTGAATCGATGGGTTGTTGATGCTGGATTCAAATGAAGATTTGCATTTAGTTGAATTCTATAAAATTGACGTCTTTTCTTTAACAACGTACTCTAATTTTGGAAGTTGTAATGAATCATAAAGTTTAAGGTTTATCTGAGACTGCTTCATTATTTATATTTTTGGCAAGTTCTGTGTTAAGATTGATATGGGTATCAGGACATTAGTGTTTTGTTGTTCTCAGAGTTATGATTATCATAGATTGCAAATGTACTGAGTTGCTTTTGAAATGAAATTGGTCGATCATTCTTTTTTTATACTAATATTTGTGATACTGATAATAGTCAATGGCTCCTACATTTAGAATTGTGAATTTATGGCTGATCAATTAGCTGTTGAATATTTTATATTTGGACTAGTGCGTAGAACCTCCTTGACTCACTAAATCTAACTAAAGCTATGAAACCACAATCGGCTACATGTATATCATATAATCTTATTTTCAACATGCCCCTTCTTGTGTAGGTGGGATATAATTTTTTGTGATTAAAGACTGACACGCAGGGGCGGAGCCAGCCATTTGGTCGTAGGGCGGTCCTCACGAGATGACAGGGGTTTGGGGGGGGGCGGGGACATGGGGCAGTTGCTTCCGAATTTTTTTTTTTGGATAGTGATTATTAACAAAAAAATAAAAATAAAATAAAATCAAGAAACGTGTAAAAGAAAGGTACCAAATCTCTAATTTAGCAAAATATACCTTATTACAAGCGTCTTCTCGAAATTCTCATACATTTAAAATATAATGTTGTATAACCAATTGTTGTGTAAAGCCAAGGCAACATGAAAACACCCTATTCATGTTTTTCCGGAATCCTACAAATTCGCAAGCGCACCCTCCCCTGTCAAGAAAAGAGTAAAATGGCTATGATAACTCGCGCAACGTTACACTCTCTCATGATAAAAACTATAGCTTCTTCATCAAAATCATGATTCCAAGTTTACAGGATACAACTTTGTTAATTTATCAATTATTTCCACTAGATATTGTGCTCTATAATTAGGATTAATGTAGCACGATTAGTAGGGTTCTATTACACATTAAAAAAAAATGGGGGGGGGGGGGGGGTCCCCCTGGGACCCCCCCAGCTCCGCCCCTGCTGACACGTGAACGTTTTTTTTAATAAATAGGTGATTGCGAGACTCGAATTTAGGACATTTGCTTGCTTTGAAATCACGTTGAACCACTTGATCTAAAAGTTCATGCTATAAGATATGGTTATATGTATATCATATAAATTATTACCTTCAACATAGTGAGGTGGCATAAAGTGAGAATTTTGGTGTTGGATATTGACAAGGCACCACGAAGAACTGAAAATGATTATATCAGTAATTTGTTGTAAGAATACAGAACAGAAGTTGATATAGCACACATAAAAAATGTGAATGCATTGTTTATATATTGAAGACAATAGTGCTACTGTACTCAGAACAAAAAATAGAATATACGAATAGATTTTTCTTCTCTCATCTTTCCTTTTATCCATTGCCTTCTTTCTGCTATTCTTTTAATCCTGTTTATTCTGTACCTCAACAAATACTAACGGCTGAATGTCATTATTTTCATCCTTTGCAATTTGTACCTCTCTTTAAATTCGGCTCCACTTCACATTAACTAATTTGAAATCTTGGCATTTTGACACATTGTTGCTATACTTATTTATAATAATCGAAGGTTGGAACTGCTGTTGTCACTCGAGTTGATGGGAGATTAGCACTTGGAAGGTTAGGAGCACTCTGTGAGCAGGTGACTAGGACTCAGACGTTTATGGATTTATGCCTAACTTTGATTCTTTATTTGAATTAATGCTTTAATTGGGATTTCTTACATTGTTAAACTGCAATTGAAAATGCAGATTCTGGAACTGAACAATCAGGGATATGAGGTTATTTTGGTGACATCAGGAGCAGTTGGTGTTGGTCGTCAACGGCTTCGATATAGGAGATCGATTAACAGCAGGTTTCTGAACTACTTGCGCTGACTTGGAGTTTGGTTTGGTCAAATTGGGAAACATACTGATGGAGTCTTTGCTTTCTAATTTACCAGAAGACAATTATGTCACTAAGATATTTAGTGGACCCTAAAGATGGAATCCATTCTATTAAATTTCAGGCATTTGCAAGAAAATACTTATTATGAAAATGACTGTAAAACTTAACTAGGTGTGTGTAGAGTTTTTTCTTTTTAGTTTTGTTTCTGTTGAGAGCCACTAATATTATGTGACTTCTGGGTATTCACAGCTTTGCTGACCTCCAAAAACCACAACTCGAACTTGATGGGAAAGCTTGTGCAGCTGTTGGACAGAATGGTCTCATGGCTGTCTATGATATTTTGTTTAGTCAGGTGAAATCATGTAATAGATTGTTTTGGCCATCTGTCTTGCCTTATGCTATCTAAAAACATAACATTAGATGGTTAGGTGCTATTTTATTCACATTTCTCTGGATCTTGAAAATTCTGTTTTTCTTTTTCAGTTGGACGTGACATCGGCACAGCTTCTCGTGACTGATAATGATTTTAGAGATCCAAATTTCAGAAGACAACTCAATGAGACAGTAGAGTCGTTGTTGTCTCTGAAAGTTGTTCCTATATTTAACGAAAATGATGCAGTCAGTACAAGGAAAGCTCCTTATGAGGTATGCTTGTATGCTTTGTTTCTTATTGCATTATTGAATCAACAGTTTAATTAGGTACGTATGCTATATACACCCACCCTTTTGGTACTCACTAATCACAATGTGGGCAGCGAGGGCTGTCAGTATCCTATATTATATGTTTTTAATAATCTCAATTTTGACAGCAGCATAGCTCATTCCTATTTCTAATATGCCACTAATCTGTAGGACTCTTCTGGAATATTTTGGGATAACGACAGTTTAGCAGCTCTACTAGCGCTGGAGTTAAAAGCTGACCTCCTTGTTCTGTTGAGTGATGTAGATGGTCTTTATAGCGGGCCTCCAAGTGATCCACATTCAAAGCTAATTCATACATACGTTAAGGAGATGCATGAGGGCTTAATTACTTTTGGAGACAAATCTCGGGTTGGAAGAGGGGGTATGACTGCCAAAGTAAAAGCTGCAGTTCATGCTGCTCATGCTGGTGTCCCTGTTATTATCACCAGGTATACTGCATTCCTTCGTAGAAATGATTCAATTTTGAATCAAAACACGCATCAAATTTTCTTATTTTCCATGCTAGAGACTAAAGTACAATGATGCTTGCATTTGTTTTACTTCCTGAAAGTGGTTTTTTCATTCTTACTTTCTATCAAAACAACATAATTTTATCCAAGTAGGAAACTAAATTACACAGATTAAGGAACTTAAAAAAAGGGAAAGTAATAATAATCACATAAGTCGGAGAATTAATTTCTTGATATTTTTTGATCAATCAATAACAGAAATCCTGAAATTAACTGATATTCTTAGTCATTCAATCACCAAGATGAGGGTATTAATTCCTCTATAGTCTTTACTCTATTCTTCAATTGTCAGGGAAATAATTCCATCTCAATCATATCTGTCAACACAATGAATTCTTCAACAGAATTGTTTTCTAGTGGTTTGTTTAGATTTATCCGAAGTCAAACACTTCTCTTATGCAGTTAGATGGAAAGACCATGAAGTGTTATGAGTAGATGACATTGCTGGATGAAAATGTTCTGAGTGTCAACTTAGGGAAATACTGGCAGTGTTATCATTTTTTTTTTTTTTTTTTGTGTGGAAACATGGAAAAATAACAGTGCTAATAATTGAAACCATTTTTCTGACTATTATGTACCATTGAATTTTGAGGAAGAATGTTTTCCCCAATCCAGTCGCAACATATGCTGCAAATGATTCTAGTTTCTAGTCCTTGCAATTGGTACGAGGTGGTTTTCAGATCTTTTAATCAGGAATTGATAAACTTGAAGCATTAAGGTATATTGAAAATTGAAAAGAGCAGTTTATAAGTGTGCTGATGGAGATAACTGCTTATAAACCTGATTTAGAGGAAGCTCCTTATAAACCTTCTAGATGGGATTAAATAAATTTTCTGTATTCCATAATAGTTCATTATCATGATGGATGCCTTATATTCAGTTTTGTACTTTGGTATAAACTATAAGACACCAAAAGTGTATTGATGATTATTCATGATACAGAGAAATATCTCATGAAAGTGTTTCTCATTTTCTATGTTTGTTAGGATGATAGGTAATAGCTTAGGACATATATGGTTCTAATTGTCACATTTTCTAGAAATTAGTTCCACCATATTTATGTAACTAGTTTCAGAAAATACAAAGCCATCCGGAACTAGCCATATTTGTTATAACTTTTTCGTATCCATGAAGAAACATAGATGATGGATTCTATACATTTAAAAAATTCAAATATTTTAGCTAAAAGAAGAAGTTGATTCTTGTTTTCGCTAATGGAAGATGGTTACATTGGATGGCTGTTTTACTAATCATTATCTAGTCTTCACATGTCATTTTGTGGGGAAGCCATCTGGAACTAGCTATATTTGTCCTAACTTGTCCTGTTGTCCATACCATAAAGAAAGATCTAAGATGTAATCTATATATCTGTCAAATTCAATATTTTTTAGCTAAAAAATGAAGTGAATTCTTGTTTTTGCTAAAGGAAAATGATTACATTGCATAGCTGTTTTTAGGTTACTGAAACTATCAACTAACTGAACGTCAATTGAGCTGTAACTTCCCAACCATGTCAAGACATCACATTGGTGTCAGAAAATGATAAATAATTAAAATTTGAACGCTGCTGATAAGTATTCAATTTAATTAGCTGGATAGAGGTGGATTTTTCTTTGGAATTTATGTTTCTTGCATCAATTGATTGATGTAGGGAACTGAAATGGCTTCACAACTGGATTGGTCATGTTATGATGCTCTGTTGTTAGTAGTTTGGATCGGAAAAACATAGCACTGTAATTAGAGCTTATGAAGAGGAGTTTAAACAACCTCAACCAGGTTCAATCTCTGACAGGAAAACGATTTTTTAACATGTTATAGCCTTAAAGGTGAAGAATTAGCATTAAAAATTTTGCAGCTCAAGAACCTATTGGCATTCTCTAAACTGGTAAAGACTTATTTCATTATTATTCAGGATCCCAACATTCTTCTTTAAGCATATTTTGAGCATTAAGAAAAGTGACCCTAAAACTACCTTGGGAAACTAAAAATGATTTCAATCATGATATCTCCCCTTGGTTTCTTGTCTCTAATCTTATCCATGATAAGAGCACTATGTTTATGATGTAGACCCTTGCTTATGTACATCTTTACGTCTAGAAATTGCAACTTGAATTACACCTAAGCATATTGTAGCTATGGGTGTGAGGAAATGATATTATCATAAATGCCTCATCATTGCTGCCTGCACTATGATTTGTTGATTTCTGCTTTTTGTTATTCCCTTTCTAATTGATGACTATACTTCCTCCTTTTCTCCATGGGTGAAGTGGCTTCTTGGCTGACAGTATCCTTAAGGTACTCGACGGAAATAATATTGGTACTCTGTTTCATCGGGAGGCTAATGAATGGGTCCCACTCACAGAAGTCGGAGCACGTGAGATGGCAGTTGCAGCTAGGGAAAGTTCCAGAAGACTGCAGGCAAATATAATTAACTGGCACTTTGGTTATGAATTCTTGTGAAAAAAGAGGGGGATGTTCATAATTTTGTTAGTACTCTTACCTGCAGGCTATGTCTTCACAAGAAAGGAGTAAAGTTTTGCTGAATATAGCCGATGCTTTGGAGGCAAGTGAAAAGCTGATAATTGCTGAAAATGAAGCTGATATTGCCGAGGCACAGCAGGCAGGATATGAGAAGTCTTTAGTTTCTAGGCTGGCCTTGAAGCCTGGTAAGGTAAGACACGGTTTTGCTACTTTAAAGCTTGTATAAATTAGAAATCAGATGATCCCTGAATGATTTAGTCAAACTGCATCTTCTGGTTGGACAATTTCTCCATTATAGAAAACAAAATTGGATATGTATAGAGTTGAATTGTTTTTTCAGAACTTTTCCTGCCTCTGATCAGTCCATATTGTTTATAGGTTTCAAGTCTTGCAAAGTCTATTCGCATTCTTGCAGATATGGAGGAGCCAACTGGGCAAGTTTTGAAGAGAACAGAGGTATTGAAATGGGGTTTCCAGGTTCTGATGCAGGCTTGCGCAATTTTAACTAGTCTAGTTAGTTAACATAGAAAATAACTATTAAATTATATAGACATGCTTTATTTTACTTTTTCATAATCTTTCTGATGATTGTTTCTATATCCAGCTTTCACAAGGATTTATCTTGGAGAAAATGTCTTCTCCATTGGGTGTTCTTTTGATTATTTTTGAATCTCGGCCTGATGCACTAGTACAGGTATATTGCAATAACATTCTCTCCATCAGAAATTTTGTAGGAGATGATTTATTAGATTCTTGCATGTAAAACATTATACTATTTTGATATTTCAAAAGAAATTGGGCGCAACTTGTGTATTATACATGGAAATCTCATATTGTAACTTTGTCTGGTTTTCTATGTTTGGTTTAAATGGCTTTCACGGTACTGCTACTGCACTTGTATGCAGTGTTATGTAGGATTTTTTTGTCAATGCTGTTATAACAATTTGATTCCATCAATAATTTTTTGACCATCAGTTAACAGTGTTTCCTCCCATCAAGAAGTTTAACAATTTGATAAACCTCTTTCTTTCCATTTCGTGTTTGATGTACAGAGACCATAAGTTTCATACTTTATCTTAGAGCAATATATGATTGGTAAACTTGACCCTCAGATGTTTCCAACAATAATGTACAAGTGGTTTTTAGTTATTCTTACATTTGTTGTTGATTTTCCTTCTCTCTTTCCTACGTGTACATAATGTTGTCTGCAGATGTCCAAAATAATAATTAAAACAATAAAGAAATTTGTAGACGCAGCATTTTTGGTACACTAATCAGAGTGCTATTCCAGAATTTTATCATTATATTCATTCTTAATTATCTTAAGAGCATAACTAATATAACAAACTTGAATAAACTACTATATTAGAGTTAATTAAGCTACAGGCATAGACAAATATTTAATTTGTTTCTTTAACCATACAAGCTGATGGTCTTTCTTTCTTTCAAATAGATAGCTTCATTAGCAATTAGGAGTGGAAATGGGCTCCTATTGAAAGGGGGCAAGGAAGCCAAGCGATCAAATGCAATCTTGCATAAGGTTTGATCTTCTGTATAACATTTTAAATGTCATTTTGACCTAAAACTCGATCCTTATTTTGTCATATATAATTTTTTCCTGCTTCTAAATTTGTAACTTCATTTCCTATTATTTTAGGTAATTACATCAGCTATCCCAAAAAATGTTGGTGAAGGACTTATTGGACTGGTGGCCTCTAGAGAAGATATTCCTGAATTGCTCAAGGTAGCTTGATTAAGAATTTTGGTTAATAACTCTAAATTCTTTCAGTTTATCGATTACGAATCTTGTGAAATATGAACTAGAACTGAACATTAATCTGTCTCTTGCAGCTGGATGATGTAATTGATCTTGTAATTCCTAGAGGAGGCAATAAACTTGTTTCTCAAATCAAGGCTTCAACTAAGATTCCGGTTCTTGGTCACTCTGGTAACATATATCTCATTTTGAATTAGTATATTATCTTTTGATAGCATATGCTTTTATGTTGGAAGGAATGCTTTTCATGTGATTGTTGATGTTGAGATAGCTCTGTTCTTCGCTTTCCAGATGGAATTTGTCATGTCTATGTAGACAAGTCTGCTGATATGGTTAAGGCAAAGCACATTGTTTTGGACTCAAAAACAGATTATCCTGCAGCCTGCAATGCAATGGTAATATTTTCATTGATATTTTGTGCCTTTGTAAATCACATTTTTTAGTATGTTAGTATATCCTTAGCTCGCTGCTCTTGTTATTTTCAGGAAACACTTCTTGTACACACGGAGTTGGTAAATACTGGTGGTCTTAATGAACTTCTTGTGGAACTTCAAATCAAAGGTTGTTATTTCCTTGATATCCATCTTGTTAATTGCTCATACTCTAAATATAAATATTTTGGGTAAATTCAAAAAATACAGTTACAAACTTATAGAGAAACTAATTCTAGGGTCTTCTTGAGGAATGAATAAATACGTTGTGCAATTACGCATTCTATAATCCATTGTCAATTAATTATGTTGTTGAAAAAATAATCCTACAGTCCCCTTTGGGTTAAATATATACTGCATTTTTCTGCATTGCCAATTTTGAGATCACAATTATTTTGTTCAGTTATCGCTGGCTTTAAGTATTAGTTCGAGGAATAAGTAAAAAAAAATTGGCATCTGAAGGGATTATTTAGCCTTAAAAAAATTGAAGATCTGGAGATTAGTATAATTAGTGCATTTGTTTCAGGGGTTACAATATATGGTGGATCTCGAGCGAGCTCTTTGCTGAATCTTCCAGAGGCATCTTCATTTCACCATGAATACAGTTCTCTGGCTTGCACTATTGAAGTTGTGGATGATGTGTATGCTGCCATTGATCATATACATCAGTATGGAAGGCATGTTAGCTTTTCAAAATTCTTTGCATGTCACGTTCATTTGTGCCTTTATACAAATGCTGCTTGCAAGTGGTTTTTATGACTTATGAGGACAATTCTAATAAAGTAATCAACGTTCTCTTTTAATGGCAGTGGGCATACTGATTGCATCATTACTGAGGACCATGACATTGCAGAAATGTTTTTACATCAAGTCGACAGGTATTTTTCTCCTTGCTAGTCTATAACTTATTAGGGTAAAATACTTTAGAGCCCCCCGAATAGTTTCTTTCTTCTTATTTTTTTTTTTTTATCTGATGTGTCCAGTATATATTTTGACTATCTGAAAATTCAATATGGGAAGTTTCATCTAATACATCCTATCTTCGTCATACATCAATGATTAAATTCATAAAAAAGTTATGGTCATGTGGACTTAAATGACCTTAAATTCAAGTATGACGAAATGCAGTTGAAAAGGACAATTGTTCATATCTGTCTTGGCTATATACCTTCCATCATTCTGGGCTTTTGAATTGCATTTCTCTTGCACTATTTTATGCTATTTGATGTAAAAGGTTCAGAAGTGAAGACAAACACTCAACAAATTGTTGATTTCTCAATATACCACCTTGGAAAAATAAAATTGGAGCAAAAACTAATTTTCCTTTTGCTTGTCTATAACTTAGGGTGAAATACTCTAGAGCACCGAGGAGATCTTTTTTTTATCTGATATGTCCAGTATATATTTTGACTATCTGAAATCCAATGTGGGAAGTTTCATCTAATATATCCTATCTATTAATTCATCATTGATTATTATAAAAAGTTATGGCCATGTGGGCTTGCACTATTTTATGCTATTTGATGTAAACGGTTAAGAAGTGAAGACAAACACTTGACAAATTGTTGATTTCTCAGAATACCAGTTTGGATAAAAAAAAAAAAAAAATTGGAGCAACTCTCAATTGTGTAAATTATTTTTAAAAAAAACAACCAAAATGATATTCCCAGCTGCTGACATTTTCTCCGGTTTGATGAAGATTTTCCCTGAATCTTGTGCTGAGTAAAATTGACAAATTAATCTGCACCGTTTCATTATCTCTAGGTCTTCAAACAATTAATTTTCTTGCCTTTTCCCCTTAGCTTCCTTACTAATTTTCTCAACTTCAATGCTATTTTATATAATCGAAATATTCAAAGTTTTGTTGCCAGCTAACTCGAGCAATTATATTACAATTAACACCACTACTATAAGCATATTTGGAGCATCAAAAGTAGATTCAATAAATGGTAGGTCAGAAATTCGACCTTCCCAAATTTTAAGGTGGCTAGTTTATTGAGTTTAAAGAAACAACATGCCTCGAAACTTATATGTGAACAATATGCTTGAAGACATTTTCCTAATGGAAAGCCAATGGATTCCTCCACCCCTTACGATTGATCTGTGGTAACTTTAGATCTGAAACATTTAATAAATAAGAGAACTACTGAATTCCTAAGCTGTTGTATTCTATATGTTGGATGCGTCTGTCCATTTCTTGTGAATATTGATTAAAGGTATATTTTCGTCCAAAAAGTGACATCTTGTTAAATGGTTGATTAGTTTTCAAACTTCTGTCATGCTATTTTCATTTTAAGTTCCTTAAATTGTTTGAGTTTTTTTCTTTTCAGACCCAAAAATTATGGGCTTCTTTGTATTTTCTTGAATTTATTAGAATTTAGGTTATGAAACCTTGTGTAATATATTTTTTACTTCTGAAAAATAAGAGGTGAATATAGTGATATAATAGGCTCTTGAACAACTTAACATCATTTTTTACACCTGCAGTGCTGCTGTTTTTCACAATGCAAGTACAAGATTTTGTGATGGCTTTCGTTTTGGACTAGGGGCGGAGGTATGCCATTTACCATTTTTGTTAGCATGATAAATTGTTTGTAAATTTTGTCCTATCATATATTTTTCTGTTTATGAAAAGGTTGGGATCAGTACAAGTCGAATTCATGCTCGTGGACCAGTAGGTGTAGAAGGATTGCTAACGACACGATGGTATTCTGCAATATCTCTTTTCATAAATTCACAGTAGCTTTTCTGTCTGATATTTACTTTTTAATAATAATGTGACTTATATATTATATATCGCATATTGGATATTATCATGACTAGCACAAATCTTCGTGACATTAACCCTTCTTTTTCCAGAAGATTTTCCTAAAACAAAAATCTTAGCATAGACTCAACTCTTCGGAGATTGCTTGTGTAGATTTAAAGATAAGAAAAAAACTTGGATTTAGAGCAGCACATTACTTTAATAATGCATCTTTACCTCCATTAGACTGAACCTGGTGGTTACGTCAAGTGTGAGTGTGATATCTGGATGTCTGCATATCAGATTTAAAATTTCATGATGTTTGAATAATTACTTCACTGTGCCCTTCTACCAAAACATTGAAACTGATGGTGCTGTTAGTGATGATTACTGTGATATTGATTTCTTAACACCTTCTCTACTTCATTAATGGTGTCAAACACATTAATCCTTGCTCTAGCCCGACTTGTTGCATTTGGAACTTATAGGTCTGAATGTCAGCTCGTCTCATGTTATAGTTAAGATTGTGTACAAGAATTAGCTAATTGGAAGATCACGAAGTAAGCTACTTTGGATTCATATTTCCTTCACGAGGTCTAGATTATTATGCTTATCTGTTGAAAAGAGTGCTTCGCAAACTAGTGCAAGCTTGGTTAGTTTTCAATGGATAAAGATGGCTGAGGAATTCGACCTCAGATGTGTTATATGCATTTACTGTTTTCGTGGATGTAGTTTCCATCCAGGCGACAATATGAAGCACGGTATACCTGTGTGTGCGCGTGTATCTTTGGTTGATATCAAACTAGTTCACAATTTAACTAGTTTACTTGAAATTGTTAGCGTGATTAACCGCTGCATTGCTGTTATTGCGTAGGATTGCGAGAGGAAGTGGACAAGTGGTGGATGGTGATCACGGAGTTGTTTACACTCACAAGTCCCTAACTCAGGATTGAGACATTGCAATTGATTGGTGCATGTTTGGTGAGCAATATCGGATGGTATAGTCAAAAGTATTATCTAATCCCCTTTACCAAAATTGCTGTGAAAGTATTCAACTGTTTGTGTATTCCCAGGTGTCGTGTGATGCATTGGCGATGTATTGGCATTACTGGAGTTGTCTCAATAATGTTCAATAACTTTCAAAGCAAGGTGGTTGCTGGTTCATTTCAGCTTTTAAAACAAAAAAGAGGAATGAACAAGCCCTAGTATACAGACTTGACGTCAACTCATTATATTCAGTAGGTTTGTAGATTGCATTGTTATATCTGGTTTTTGATTTGTAGCGGTTGAGTAATTGCAACGTGACTGTTGTTTGTTGATAACATGAGCAAATTACTAAATTAGTCACGTTTCAACGGTCAGTTTTGATATTCTAGTTTTATGTCCCAACATATAAGAGATCTTGGCTAACATCGAGATTTGATGGCCATCACAAAGTTTTGTTAGGATTACCAATCTTTATATTTGCTTCAATTTATTGCGTTCTTTCAAAGTGGTGACATAATTGGTGAAGCTTCACTTGATAGTTCATTGGTCATTTATTGCTTTTGCTGGATATAATTAGTAAAGTTGGCATTATTAGAGTTGTGTTGAAAGCATTGACACTTCTTAATATCATATTAGATTTCTTTTTCGGTAGATATTAGTGGCTCAATATGGTTAAAACTTTAACAACTTTTTAACGGGTTAAATTTCAATTTCTCAAATATACATTTTATGGTATCAACAATTTTTATTAACTTTTCAATCATATATTTTATCAATAATAATAAACCTAATGCAATGTTGGCCGAAATTAATAGGAAACATACTAATTTTTTAAGGAATGTGTATCGTAAAGAAAGTTTAGGGTGTGTTTGATGGATTATATTGAGGAAATAATTTATTTTAAATTGTGATATGATGAGAAATATGTGGTTAAAAAACAAGGAAAAGTTATTGATGTGATGAAGAATATTATTTTATTGAAAAAATGTGTGGTAAAAAATGAGTTTTGAAAGAATGTGTACCAAATAAGAGGTTAATGTGAAATCAAGAATAAATTATTTTTCAGAATAAATTATTTTTCAAACATAAATGTAATAGAACAATATAATTCAGAATAAACTAATTAATTAGAGCATTGTGTAATGTAAGAGAAGTCATTAATAGAAGCTTTCATATAAAAAAAATCTTATGCATTTGGCAGTCAATCAATATTACTAGTTAAAATAAATCTGGACCTCTCACAAAACTTGAACTCACAACATAAATGCCATATTCAATTTATGTAGGAAAGTGGGTTGCACCATACATGTAAATAGAAATATATACGATTTAATTTAAAAAAGAGCAATCTCAAAATTATAGAATTGAAGTTGGTAGAAAATATCGAAGTGCTAGTAATTTGATATGGACATGTTTTTTATAAGAATGAAATTCAAATCGGTTGGATAGAGTGCGACTCTCTTTAGGGCGAGAAGCCTACCATTACACTTCAATGAACTTGTAATGTTTTTATAATAGTTGAATTTTCAGAATAATTCTTGTTATTTTATTCCTTGTGATAAAATAAAGTTGTCCAAATAGTTGCATCTTTTAATTTGTTATTTCCAAATGTTTCTATTATTTCGACCTCATTTCATGATGACATTAATGTACACTAGACTTCTAGTATAATTTTGCTGAAAAATATAGAAAAGGCAGTCATTTTGTACTCGATCGGTCATATTCAATTTTCAGATTTAACAACTAGAATCGATAATTTACCCCATATTCCAAAATAATGAAATATAACTAGACATAAAATAACTTAATAGTGCAACTAGGAAAGCAAAGTGGCTACTGTTAGTACATGCAAGTGCAATTTTTATGCTAGTAATTCACCTTCGATTATAGCGCAATTTGATTTATAGCTCAAATTACAAAACAATTGTTCAATTAATCGTCTTTCTTATAAAGGACGAGAGAGGATACCTAGCAGAAGCCAGAAAAGAGTGGAAGAGACCAAAAAGAAGCAAGGAAACTTGCGTGCATAATTATGGTATTCTTCAAGGGGCAGCAGTGCCCCTTAAAGAATGTGACGTGGCAGCGGAGCTGACAGTGCCCAGGGGTGGAGAGTTTAAAAGGACAAAATAGTGTGATACGAAAATTTGAATATTGAAATCAAGAGTTCTTGGATCAACATTTCATATCTGAAAAATAGATAGAAATAGTCAAGCAAATGAAACGAGATGTGAGGCAAGAGTTACTTGTTGAACTGCCATCTTTATTGGCCACCTATGTGCCAGTTGAAGCCTTGGCGATGATCAAGGCATATCTATTAAATTGGTTTAATCCAATCAACATATGAAGTTGTTTTAGCATGGGTAATGAAGGAATTCCGACTTCTTAACTTAAATAGAAGAAGCTATACGAAAGAACTAAATCACAATCTCGAGAGACTAATCTCTTAAAAACGGAAAGAAAGGGTAAGCCAATCGCCTTTGTTGCCCCTCGACTCCATAGAGTGAGTCTACTTAGCTAGCTGACATGACCTGGCTGCTATAGATGAAGAAAATTGAGTCGCTTTCCAGAAAGCGGCGGAGTTTGCATTTTCTTTAGTGGATTGACTCGATACTAACGTACTATCTTGTTACCATAAAGATAAAGTTACCATGGATAAGAAAAATATACTATAATTCAAACTGCTGCAAGATTTAAAGGTCATAAATCCTCTTATTTCAAATGAAATACTGACCACCCACTTGCTCTTCTGCCTATGAGAGAAGCTTCGGCCATAAAACTGGTACTTGCAAATGGACATTTTACGAAACCACCATCCAAAACGAGAATGAATCCGCATAGCAAACTGCACCTAAATGCCCTTTAGCTACTAACATCAACATATTGGGTACTACATAACACACGAGCACTGGCTGCACTGCCACATCATTCAGGCAAATGAATGCTTAACATAAAGTTCTCTAAAGTGCAGAATCACATAAATAGTAGTAAACATAATTAAACTAGTTTTTGTAAACAGTTCCACCAAAATTGTCTAAATACTTGCTGTTCATGCCTCGACGAACTTTTTGAGGTTCTTTAGCCAAGTAACGTATTCTTTGCTGTCTTTGCCAATCATGTACTCATGCAAGAAATTGGTTGTGCTGGGCTTGATTCCTCTTATCTCTAGATACTTGTGAAAAGCCTTCTGCAGATTTTCATCCAAGTCCCTGAGAGAGAAACACACACCATTTGCATATTTTTTTGAAGAGAAAAACAGAGCACTCAGAGATACCATAAACAGGATACATAGACAAAGATATTTAGATACTAACGTGAAATCAGGTCCTTCGTATGCTATTTGATCTTCCGAGCTTTCGGGGCCCTTAACAGACAAGCTGTCGACAGCAATCTCATCTGGGTAAGCCGTACATCCAAACTCTAAACAGGGTCCATTCTTCTTGGAAACTCTGACAACAAGAGGTATACTCGATTGAGGGCCTCTTTCTTCATCGTCATTGTCATTGTCATCATCGTTCTCCTCACCAGTTACAAGGTCAGGCATGTGAACTTCGACACTGATAGTTTCACCCTGATATTCTCTAGTTAGAGTTATGGTTTGTTGTCCGGGATGGTCTTCAATTGCAAAAGGAAAACCCTTGGGCACCTCCACAACCTATAAGACAAATCATTATTACCCAAAATAGAGTTTGGACACATGATCAATGAAAAAAATATTGGTATATACACATGTTATTAGAAATGCTTCAAGTGGCACAATAGATAATGAATAATAATCAATTACAATAAAACTACAAAATGCTGAGTTAACAAACAGAAAACTAATCGATGCAGAAAATCAATAACCCTTCGTTTCTATTTAAGGTAACTAAGGGAATGCAGCAGAGATTTTTGAATAAAATCATACTAGCAAAATCCATTTCCCAAACATAATAAGAGAAACTATAGAGAATAAAATATCAAAATAAATTGCAGAATATCATTTCTTTCATTTTCAAGCATTTTCTAGCAATAATCAGCAATCATTACTCTAATTTGACATCATGATACCAAAATCGTACATACAAAATTATCGTATAAAATATCTCCCAATATGACCAAACAACAAAATTATTAAGAAATGTGCATTATATATTAATTCATGTACATAGAAATTAAAATACCAAAACTGCAATCTATTATACAACAAATTCATACAAACTGAATAAAATTCATGAGTTATTCCAAACCATTTTCCAAACATCATTTGAAAAATTATAGATTAAATAAAATTTCAAGAAAAATCTTCAGTCCCTCATCTTCGAGCAATATACACATAACAAAGACAAGTTATTTACATGAAGATGTTAAATAAATAAAAGAAATAAAACCTCGTCATTATCCTCGGACTCATTGGCACATTGAATCTCGGACTCGATGACTCGGAGGAGTGACTCATCGGAACTCGGTCTTTTAGTGGAATAGTGATGAATGGAAACCGAAAACGACCGCGGGATTAACTTTCGAGAGAGATCGACATGGGTTTGGGCAGCGCGAAAGAGGGCAGAGCAGTGGTGGTGGTACCTTTGACTTCCAGATGAAGCCCGGATGGTTAAAGGTACAACTCGTGAAACTGTTCTCCGGATTGTGTTAGCGAGCGCCATTTTTGTTGAGTGAGATTGAGGAAACGAAAAAGGGTTTTTGCTGAGAGGGGAGGCTTATGGTATTTAGGGTTTTAGAAGTGGCTTTTATATAGTTTTGGGGGAAACCACGAGATGGGGTATTAATGATATTAATTTTTTTTTATCATTTCTTATCATGAAATTCCATTTAACACCACACAGTTTGGGCTTCATTCATTTCGGAATACATTTTTTTCTCTTTTCTTTCACCCACACATTTTTCAATAAAATAAAATTATACA
Organism: Fraxinus excelsior; assembly: GCA_019097785.1. Lineage (NCBI taxonomy): Eukaryota > Viridiplantae > Streptophyta > Magnoliopsida > Lamiales > Oleaceae > Fraxinus > Fraxinus excelsior. The sequence continues at coordinate 30,379,693 of CM032632.1, read as the reverse complement.
TAAGAAAAATGCTATTCATCCCCAGTGGGGATGCATCCCCAGTCTATGTGGCTGTAAATGATTGGTTAAATGATATGTGAAATTAAATGACTTATTTAATTTCACCTATCATTTAAAATTCAAAACTTCTGCTTCTTTTTTAATCACACATTTTTCAAAAAATCATTATTAAAAAAAAATATTTTTTCTCAAACACTAATTATAATGGAGCCCAAATAGAGGCTTAATTTTTGAATTATGCTGCTTGTACATCAATTGTTGACATTAGGTTTGACATCCCCCTATATATAGGAAATTTGACCATTAATCGGAAAAAAATATTGATAAAATCAATGTACAAAAATATATCGACTCTTATACATCAAACTTGATGAGCGTGTAGCATGATCGTTTTTGGGTGCATTCATTTCAAACTTTTAAAGACATTTTTGCGATGACTTTTCTTAGACTTTTATTGATTTTATATATTTATACGAAATTAATGAAAGTTTGCTAATTAATTTCTTTTCCTTCTTGTGCCCTGGATCTTGCTCCTCTTTTCTTCCAAAAGTGTGAAGAAAATGAAAAGATGAAGAGCGGGTTTAATGTGACTGAAAAATAGTATTTAAAATGCTAAAAACCATCCCGACAAATTGCAAAAGAAGCCCATGTCGAAAACAAACAAGTCTGAGCCGAAAAGCAGAGCACGCATTTTTGGTCTCAATAAATCAAAAGAGCCCTCTCTCGCGCTATCTAAGCATGCACACGCGAACTTTCTTCTTTTCTTTTGTCCAACTTAGTTCTCCATGTAATTGCACAACATGCCCTCAACTTTGATCTTGTACAATCCATACCTCAAATTTTGACTTTTATACCAAATTTGCCTTCCAAGAATTGCAACCCAAGGTCTTCCAACTTTTTAACTTGTGCACTTTGGTCCCCAAATTTTTGTACGCTTTTGGTCCATTTTCTCTTCTTTTTGCCTTATTCTCTTTCCATTTCCATTTAGGGTTTATAACCTACAAAAGCCAAAACTATACAATTGTAAGTCAATGTCCGCTATTTTCATCTGTAATAAACATATTTAGGTATTAAATAATTGATCAAAAATAAACTTATCAATGACCAATCCATTCTAGTAGTTGTTTCAAAAATAACTACTAGAGCTTACATTGATTAGGATTTAAAAATTTTTTGCGCTACCTATCTTAACTAGAGCTACTTACGATTTCGTAAATCTATACGGTATTGGTGGTTGAGCGCGATGGTAGACAGCGGGCGATAGTTGTTGGTCTCCATGCGAGAGTTGATGTATAAATTGAAAAGGAAAGAAAAAATGATTAATGAATTAAGGTCTAGGTTTCCCGTGCCCACATTAAGAAATGAGAAGTCGAAGACACTTAACCTTTTTGTCATGGCTTTCAATTGGATTTTGAATTGTTTGGTGTGAATTGTGATTCACTAATTTGTATATATGCATAAGCTTCACCACAACAATTGGTAAAAAATAATGGTTGATTATATCACATATTGTTGTGTAACACATCATTGGTGTTTAAGTTAAGCAATCAGTGCTTAAGATATCAATTACAATATATATATATATATATTTCGAATGACCGAATAGTTGACCATACCAATCGAGCTTTTTGTTTATGTGCAAATTTGAATCCAGAAATGATGAAATACTTCTCTCTAATTATACATCATATGGTTAAATATTTAAGCATACGAGATAGGTATCAACTCTTGCATGAGGACAAATCCTTGATAGAGAGCTCTGCTTATGGAGCTCTTTGCTTATTTATCTACAAAATCTTGGATAAGCATTGATAGAATTTTGAAGAATTCTAACGATAATAGAAGTTTTCTTTGAATTCCATGTACAGATTCACATTTCGAAGAATTCTAAGGATAATAGAAGTTTTCTTTGAATTCCATGTACAGATTCACATTTCGAAGAATTCTAAGGATAATAAACGTTTTCTTTGAATTCCATGTACATATTCATATTTGTAAATTGGATTTTTGTACGTACAAAGTATACAACTTCATTAACACCTCTTATATGTCGTAAATTTGACAAGTGATTGAAAAATGTGTTGTCAAAGATTAATGTATCAAAATATGTCAACTCACGTAAATGCAAATCAATGTGTCGACCTCTATGTACATGTAGTACGGTTCAATTTGGATTATTTTATAGTGCCATATATTTATTTATTTATCATTATTTCTGGAGGAATCATTGTGTTTCCCTTTAGTCATCGAACTTTTTTCTTTATAAGAATAGTCACTTGACTTTTAGTTTTCTTTCAATTAAGTCACGCGCCCTGTCATTATTAACCTATTAGTAAGTCACACTCCACTCAACCAAAACAAATTTCATTTGAATCTCATGAGAATGTTGGGACAATCTGAGAGCATCCAACTTTCCCATTTTTCTCATTGGGAAAAGAGACACACCTCTTGAAGATTCAATCTTTACCAAATATACACACACCGATATACGGGGAGATGAAGAAACCCTTTGGGAGCCCAGGGAAAGCGAGTGGTCTGATATTAAGGATAGGACAGTGCTTATTTTCAACAGCTTCAATTGGAGTGATGACCTCTGCCTCTGGCTTTTCTACTGTTACTGCGTTTTGGTAATATTATTTTTTCCACACGATTTCGTTTTTCTGTTTTATTCTTGTCTCTGATTGTGGGAATTGTGATGGGTTTCACTTTTCATCATATATGGGTCCATGTGCATTTTGATCAGTTCCATTTAAAGGAAAAAAAGATTAAGCACATTCCGAAAGAAGAAACTGGGGAAATGCAAATATCTTCCTTTTGGAAAATTACTAAATACTGTGTGTTGGAACGGTTGATTGAGCCAGAGGAAACAGTAGAGATTATAATATCCAAAAACATGGGGCTTTTTTCATCACAATTTAATGCATGCCAATGGTCATACTGAGGGTGAGGTGAAGTGAGGATATGGTCAATCAAAATCCTTGAGGACCAAATACGCATGAGAGCCGGAGCTAGAGTCTTCAGAGCGCAATTGTGATTGTTTATTTTACCTTAATTAAGTTTGATTCATACATTCAGACATAGGTTCTTCCCATAATATTTCGAATGAATGAATGTGCCGCTGCTATTCAAATTGACTTCGTTCCTAGAGTCTTTCATCTTTACATGGTTTCACCTTTTTTTCTTGTTCTTTTTGAGAGAGTTTTGGGGTTGGAGTGGTTAGCTGTGGGGTTAGGCGGAATGACATCATCAATGTCTCATTTGGTTAGCTTAGTGCAGCCCCTTTGATTCTAGTATTATTAATTAAGACTGGCTGATTTAGTTATAGTCCATCAATGTTGTATTTTAGAGCCTTTCAGAAGTACTTTGTTCTTATGAAAGCATATGGGGTGATCTTGGCTGCTGATGTAATGTTTAAACCAATAATCCTAACATTCTTGCTCACTTCTGAGTGTTCAATATCTTCTATCGGTGAATACCCTTGCTTCTGTTCTAACAATGATTTTACTTTCAACATCATAGTGCTCCTGCTAATTGGTATACATCTTTGTTCCAGCTACTTAATTGCATCAATGGGGCTTCAGGTTTTGTGGAGTTTTGCTCTTGCCTGCCTTGACATGCATGCTTTGAGGTTCAACAAAGAGCTGCACAATCATATCATTATGAGCCTGTTCGTCGTTGGTGACTGGGTACTTAATATATCTCTTAAGCTTAATTTTATCATGACTTGCACGAATGAACATATATATCGCATCAAGCATGATATTAATGAACATGAGGAGGTCACTTAGGATATGGCTAAGGAAAGTTATTGTATTGAATATGAATGTATGTTCATTTGCTCTGGCAAACCATTATTTGCTGAAGTTAGCATTTATCTTTGCCTCTTAGGAGGACAAACTAGTCTTATACAAGATAGTTTTTAAGAACTTGTACTAATTTTCACATATTTATCAGCTTATTTTCTCTGATATAATTATATTTATTGAACGCATTGCAACGTCAACATTTTAAAAGCCACGGTGTTGTAAGACCAAATTCTTGTGGTTGAATCTCTGTTTTTTAGGTGGGAAGACTAATGGTAGTAGTTTGTGTTGAATTTGTAAGTCTTGGAGTATCCTATCCTATCTATAGTTTGTCTCAATTATTAAGCAGTCTCCTTGTCCGATAAGACACGGCCACAAGAAATGATAGTTTTTGGCTTTGATATGAATTAACGTGTGTCTGGGAGAAATTCTCACAATCCAAAATCAATTTTTCAGTCAAATCAAGTGGTCCCACTTGCTGAACCATTTCACGTGTTCTTTTCAATTTGAACGAAAAATGACCCTTTTATCCTCCATGGGTTGTTGAGGCGTGTAATGAGAGGGTTGAAATGGGAAATGGGGTCTAAATGGCCATCTTATCTATTACAAGTTGTCAGACATTTTTTATTAAAAATTCCATCAACGGTCCAATTTTTAATTTGCAACGACTGAAATTACCCTACCTATCGATGTCACACGGTTCAAGTTGCTGTTAATCGTTAAGTATGTCTAGTGAGAATCTTTCTTTTGATAATAAACTTCAACTGAACTTGTGCAATAACAATACTCTGTATTTCAAAATGCTAATCTACTTTATATTCAATTGTATGCAAACTTGTAATGAGATTAAAGGATGTAATTTATGGTGCAGGTAATAGCAACTCTATCCCTTGCGGCTGCATGCTCCTCAGCTGGTGTAATGGTTTTGTTTACTAAAGACACAGAGATGTGCAAAGCATATACCAAATTCTCTTGCAATTTGTTCCCAATTTCAATAGCATTTGCTTTCGCCTCCTGGTTTCTTATAGCCATATCATCTTATGTAATGTTTTGGCTCGTGGCATCGATTTGAAAGATTTAGAAATGTAGCCACTAACGCGAGCAGTTTTTCCAAGTCTTATGTACATATTGGCGAGTTTGAAGTCACTTCACTTTTTCTCCCTTGCTGGATGATTTGTTGTAAAACACGATCTGATTTACCTTGATGGCTGTCCTTCGGTAGCCAAATCTGTAACTGAGATCTAAACCTTGATCTTAGATAAAAATTCACGAGTGATTCAAATAAGTTAATAGAGAGAGCAATATTTTCTTTTATCTATGTATGTTGCAGGTCACTAGTTGTCTCGACTCTTCCGACTTCGTAGTGATTCCACAGTTTGCAAGAATGGGACAGCTGATTCCCGCGTGATACACACTTTGGATACAAAACGTTTGATCAATTCCAACTAGTTTTGCTTTTGAATTGGAAACTTAATCCCAATTGCTACGGAAATACCATTCAGTTGACTGTTTGAACAGCCTCAGTTAATCCTCTATTTCTTTGATAAGAATCAACGATCTTCGTAGATTGATTTTATAAATAATGTATAAAGCATAATGAATCCATTTTCCAACGTCCCATGTCAGTCTACTTTGTCCACATCCAGAGAGATAAATACTAAGAAGCTTGTGGAAGTTTATCGAATTCCTCTAACTATAGTAAATGATGCAATTCAAGAATATCCCAGATTGAGCACAATAACTCGTCACCGTTCTATAAATAGTCCTACCTCTTCATTTCATTCGTCATATTCTCATAACCAGCAAAAGCAAGCAAAGTTCTCACTGATTTCTCAGCAACTGGTTAGAAAAAATGGCTATGATTCCAAGCTTCATGACCAGCGGTCGAACCAACGTTTTTGACCCGTTTTCTCTCGACGTCTGGGACCCTTTTCAGGGCTTCCCCTTCTCGAGCACTTTAGCCAACGTTCCAAGCTCAGCTCGTGAAACCGCAACCCTCGCCAACACTCGCATAGACTGGAAAGAGACTCCAGAGGCTCACATCTTCAAGGCTGATCTTCCTGGGCTCAAGAAGGAGGAAGTAAAAGTGGAGGTAGAAGATGGTAGGATTCTGCAAATTAGCGGTGAGCGAAGCAAAGAGCACGAGGAGAAAACCGACACATGGCACCGCGTTGAGAGAAGCAGCGGCAAATTTCTGCGCCGGTTCAGGCTGCCGGAGAATGCGAAGATGGATCAAGTCAAGGCTAGCATGGAGAATGGAGTGCTCACTGTCGTCGTGCCGAAAGAGGAAGAGAAAAAGCCTGAGGTCAAGCCAATTGAAATCTGTGGTTAAAAGCATGTGAAAAATCGTTGCACACTTTTGGTGTTGTTCGTGTGGTGTTCCAGGTTATTACTGCTACTACTCTGGAGTGTCTTTTCGTTTGAGACTGTAATATAAATAAATCTACGCTTCTGCAGTTGTAAATTATAGAACTTTTGCAACATGTAATGTAAATTTCTGTTCAATACAGCTCTGGTTTCCTAGCGTATTTTTCAGATGATCAAAATTTATAATTTTATGATATTTTAAAATATAAAAAAATGGTTTATTTAAAAAACACTATAAACAAATTTTAAATGATAAACAATCAACATAAATTCATCAAATATATTTTGAGTTAATTTTTAACATAGCTTTATTTAGTAGTCATTTTTAAATATTTTTATTTAAACTTTTAATGTCTGAATTTTAGTATGGCCGATTTGGTTTAGTTAAAAAAAATTAAAGTTAATAATATTGATTTTAACTATAAATTTTTCCAATATATAATTTATTATTTTTCATTAAAATCTACTATAAAATAAGTGTTACTTGACATTGGACTTCTTTTAACGACATAATTAGAAAAATCAAATGTTAAGTCTAAACATTAGTTCACAACAACTGCAAGTAGGAAATTGTAGCTCAATTTGCAATACGTATGCAAGTTGCCTCTCCTGCATTCTGATCTTCAACATATTTCAGCGCCATATCCAATATATGTGTTGTGTGCATCGAGACCCCAAAAAATTCGATTATATGTTCATATATTATGGTTGACGAATGTTGCATTTTTAAATTTAACAACTTCCACCCGTGTACAATTTTTTGTGCCTATTTGATGCAAAGATCCGTTTGATTGCAAGGTGAAAAATGGGTGGAAAGAAAATATTTTATAGGGAAAAGATTTTCCTGAAAATTGTTTTATCGAGAATTGTAATTAATTGTATTTGATTGATATAATTTTCTATGAAAAATGTTGAAAGTTTGGAGTCCGTTTAACTTCGTTTTTTATGAAAATTGTGCATTAAAATAATAATTTTTTCTACTATTAGATCTAAAATTTGCTCCAATTGTCAAAATTAAAAAAATTGAAAAAAAAATTAATCATACCGAATATCATTCGTTAAGCTTTGTTTTGCATAGAAATTGTTAATGAAAGTGAAAATCTTTTTTTTATCATTGTGTCTAGAATTTCTTTCAATTGTAACAAAAAAAAAATGGAAAATATTTACCTAACAAAATATTAAGAATTTATTTTTCTCAAAAATGTGAAAAATTTGGAAAATTGAAAAATATTTTTCCAGAAAATTTTTTCTTATCAAACACTACAAAAGTTGAAAAATAGAAAATATTTCATGAAAAATTCTGCATATCAAACGAAGCCTAACATCCACCATCTTTTCTAGGCATTTAACTCTCGTTGTTTGGACTTTAATGTACAGACCCTTGAAATTCTATTAATCAGGTCATTGTTTAATTTTCATTATTTTCAAAATATATTTTTCTCTCCCTTATTTTTAATCACACGTTCTTTAATAAAATAATAAATATAAATTTATTACATATAAATTCAATTTTTATTTTTAATCACACGTCCCCATCAAAATATTATTTCAAAATATGTTTTCATCATAAAATGGAAAACCAGCTCGGAAAAACTAGTTTGTTGATTTGTATGAAGAACGAGCATGTCTTATTAGTTAGTAAGCTAAAATAATCTATATAATTTTTCCTTGATATTCAATAATTATCATTGTAAATGTCATGAGTAAACCTATTAAAAATCTTCAAAAAATAAAATAAAAATCTTCAAATACAGTTATCAATTGTAGTCGACTATTGTATGTACGCGAACATTTTTACGAGGAATAGTGAGATAAAAAAAAAAAAAAAAAAAGGAATTGATTGATTGATTGAGAGCTTGCTTCATTCGCAAATAAAATTTGTTAAAAAATTGATAAAAAATCTTCGGAAGTCAATTACCAATCCTTCATAACATAATGGAAAAATTGCAGTCGAGGTCCCAAACCTTTCAATTTACTGCAAAATAATCCCAAACCTTTGACTTCCGGTGCGATTGAAGTACATTTGACAAATTCAATCCACTTATCCGTTAGTCAACCCAAAAAACTTTGACTCAACTTGACAAATTAAGAGAATGATAAATATACATTTATATAATAAAAATATTAAATAAAAAACCAAAATTAGTCATCGCCCACTGCACCGGCCACCGCCACACCACCACAATCCAACTGCATTGGCACTCGAGATCTTTTTTATACTCAAGTTTCTACTGCAATGCAAGTTGAGGAAGAAACTCCTGACAATATCATCACAATAGTCTTGAAACTAAGCACAGGTTCCCCTTCATCTATCAGCTTTGGCCATTGACACGCTCATGATTTTGCTTTTATTCCTTCAGATATTCAACGAGAAATAAGATCAAAATTCTCATCTTCTCAAACAAAGGGATAGCTCGAATGTTTTTAGGGCAAATCTCGACTTTCCATTTTATGGAGATTTGTGACTATTGGATTTAGGATATAACAATCTAACATGTACAATCCCTACTTAGAATGGCAACAAAAGCAACATAGAAATTTTAATGATTAACAATAATCAAATCTCAGGATCTATTCCTTCATCTATTACAAACTTGACAAAAGCTTCAATTCTCCGGTTTCATAATAATAAATTTTATGGTCCCATTCCAAGAGAAATTGGAATGCTAAACTCTCTCGAAGAGCTCGGTTTGGACGAAATAGGCTACCATGCCCTATTCTTTCCTCTATCAAGAATTGTACAAAACTTACTTCTATTTGAATATTGGTAACAATCAATTATCTAGTAGAATTCTACCTGAGATAGGAAGCTTGAAATTCCTAATCGATATGAGGATTTTGATCCATCGTTTCATTTGTGTTATTGTTTAAGATTTGGATCGTGGCTGTGTGGCAGTGGCCAGTGACTGGTTTTGGGGTGGGGTGGGGGTGGAAGAAGCTGTATCATTCGTCTTCATTTTATTTTTATTTTCTTATTTTATTATAAAAAATATAAATTTACCATTTTATCATTCTCTTATCTTGTTAAGTCAAGTCAAAGTTCGAATTTTTGGGTTGACTAACGGATAAGTTGATGGAATCTATCAAATGGACTTCAATTGCAATGGAAGTTAAAGGTTTGGGACTAGGGCCAAAAAAATTAAAGGGTAAGGTGTATTTTGCAATAAATTGAAAGGTTTTGGACCTCCGCTGCAATTTTCCCTAACATAAACACTATGGCTAAAAATGAGTTTTGGTGTACAAGTTTACATTTCCCGTTAACTTTTTTGTATACGCATTCATAGTGTTAGACATATCAGCTCCTATAAATCAGCACCTCATCAAGATAATTTTGTTACAACTGTTATCTTATTGTTGCTATAGTTATCTAGTTAATCACGAGAGTTTTGTATTCTATTAGTATTCTGTTAGCATATGTTTAGATGTTTGAATACTTATATCTATCTAGATAATGTAATTTAAACTTCTCTGTACTCATATATATATATATATATATATGAATATACTCGAGCAACTGGTAATCAATTGAGCCAGACTTCATTACTTTTGCATTTTCTAACTTAGTATCAGAGCCCATTATACTCCAACGAGTAATTTAATCCCGTTAAAACTCTAAAATAAGCACGTGGATTTCAAGATTGGTCTGCTCAAACGAGCTACCATCTTGCGGGAGCGTGTTAAGGGATATATCCCATATCGATAAATGAGGTTGACACAAATCAATTAATAAAAGATCTTGGACTACCCAATTCATTCATGTGCTTAGAAGCCATGACTTACTAAGCATTGTTGATGGGTCAGAAACCTGTCCTTCTCAATATCTTTTTGATTCGACTGGGAAATCTACTTCTGATCTCAATCCACATTACCTGGTTTGGCAGAAGAAAGATCAATTTATTTTGGCCTGGTTAAATGCCACTCTCGGTGAGAAGATTCTCTCCACAGTCTATGGATTGACAACATCCAAAATGGTCTGGAATACATTGGATAGCAGATTTGCTCCTCAGTCCAGATCTCGCATTTCCCACCTCAAAAGACAGCTCCAAACATTGCAGCAGGGCACTAGAACTTACTCTGATTACTTGATCATCGCCAAAAATTGGTCTGATCAGCTCACAACAGCAGGTAAACCTGTTGATGAGGAAGATTTGATCTCCTATGCTATAGGGGGTCTTAACTCCATTTATAATCCTTTCATCACATCTTTTAAGTTTTAATTTTGCCACCTGAGACAACTTTATTTCATTTGATGATTTTCTAACTGAATTGCTCAATTATGAGCAATTACTTGGATCTCAAAATAAGACCCTTCCTAGTGATGGCACACATTTTGCTTTCTTCACAAACAAACCAAGGTTTAACCATGGTAAGAAACCCAAGTATCTTACCCAGCAAGGCAAGCCTTCCCACTATAATCGACCTCCTGCCAATCCAAACACTCGCAATTTCTCCCTTAAGCCACAATCATCCATCAGCCCCTTCACCACCACCAAATTCCAACCATGCCAAATCTATGGTAAAAATAACCACCAGGCCTTGATTGTTATCATAGGATGGACTTTTCTTACCAATGTCGACATCCACCAGCTCAATTGGCAGCCATGGTAGCCCACACTCATGGCATACAAGAAGTTCAACAGCCTTGGTATCTTGACAGTGGTGCCAACAACCACATCACTTCTGAATTGGACAACTTGACCTTGCAACAACAACCTTATCAGGGCAATGATCAGGTCACAGTAGGCAATGGAGGAGGCCTGCTCATCACCAACACCGGTTCTTTTATGCTTCTTCACTCCAAAAACAAGTTTCTTTTACACAATATCATACATTGCCCTAATGCATCTTCTAATCTTTTATCTATCCAGAAATTTTGCAATAACAACAACTGTTACTTTGAGCTCACCTCATCTCATTTTTTGTGAAGGACCTACAGACCAAGGAAACACTTCTTCAAGGGCAGAGTGAAGCTGGACTGTATCCCATATATCTCAAGCAGCTGAAACTCAAGAAATCTAATCCTAAAGCTGCTCACATTTCCTCTTTAACTGCTTTACAAGGTGTCAAAGCTCCAATCAATATTTGGCATTCCAGATTAGCTCATGCCTCTGAGTCCACAGTTGCTAAGGTCATTCGTGAAGCTTTGCTTCCTATTTCTGGTCATGTAAAATAAAATAATTTGTGTGAGTCCTGTCAAGTTGCTAAGAGTCACAAATTTCCCTTTCTCGAGTCCAATAACAGATCCACACATCCTCTTGAGTTAATACAATCAGATGTTTGGATCTCTCCAGTTGCTTCCGTCAGTGGATGTAAACTCTATGTTATATTTATTGATGATTTTTCCAAATTTACCTGGTTGTTTCCTTTGCAATTCAAATCTACAGTATTCTCTTGTTTTCTTAAGTTTAAACAATTGGTTGAAACTCAATTCTCTCGTAAAATCAAACAAATTATGACTGACAATGGTAGAGAATACCTCTCCACTGATTTCAAAAACTTCATCTCTACCAATGGAGTTTTACATAAGCTTACTTGTCCTCATACTTCTGAGCAAAATGGGATTTTAGAGAGAAAACATAGGCATATTATTGACACAGGTTTATCACTCTTAGCTCAATCCCATCTTCCATCACGTTACTGGGTTGATGCTTTTCTCACCGCCGTATATGTCATCAATAGACTTCCTACACACGTCCTTAGTAATCAGTCACCATTCTTCACCTTGTTTAACAAACCACTAGATTACTCATTCCTATAGACATTTGGATGTGCATGTTACCCTTTGCTTAGACCTTATAAACCCCACAAATTAGCCTTTAGAAGCACCAAGTGTGTTTTTCTCGGGTATAGCTCAAATCAGAAGGGATATCGATGCTTGGATTTAAATTCCCAGAAAGTCTACATTTCCAGACATGTCATTTTTGATGAATTGAATTTTCCTGCTTCTGATACAAGGGCGCTCCAACTACTGCTTCCTCACCTTTGCAGGATGTTTTTCCCTTGTCTGTCAGTGCTTCACAATCAGGCTCTATCTTCTAATGCAGTATTCCATGCCCGTACTAAACATATTGAGGTCGACTATCATTTTATCAGGGAGAAGATATTTAACAAAGACATACAAGCAGGTTACATCTCGACAGCAGCTCAACCTTCAGACATTTTTACAAAAGGTCTCACTTCCGCCAGGTTTTTGTTCCTTCGTAATAAGCTGATGGTTCGAGATCTTCCCATCACCTTGAAGGGGGATGTTAGACATATCAGCTCCTATAAATCAGCACCTCATCAAGTAATTCTGTTACAGCTGTTATCTAGTTGTTGCTATAGTTATCTAGTTAATCACGAGAGTCTTGTATTCTGTTAGCATATGTTTAGATGTTTGAATACATATATCTATCTAGATAATGTAATTTAAACTACTCTGTACTCATCTATATATATATGAATATACCTGAGCAATTGGTAATCAATTGAGCTAGACTTTATTACTTTTGCATTTTCTAACTCATAGTCCCATGTATTATGGATCTTTTTCTTGGACGGCCATAAAAATGTTAGAAAATTTTCTCCACTATAGATCACAATATTCTCTAACGATTGTCTATTTTTGGAATATCCCCTAATTTTTTCATTTTGATTCTAATTTTTAATGTGTATTGAGGAAGAAGAAGAACTTGTCTATTGATGAAATGTTTGTGTACACCAACCCAAAATCAATAAACTTTGCGGAATGCAACACTGAAAATGATAAACTTTGCACAAAATAATCCTAAATTAAACCTTAACCAGCGGAAATCAACAAAAGAGTCAATCGAATACAAACCTTAACACGTCAAAATAAACCAACAATAATCCCATAAAGCAACAATAAAACAGACCTCATGCCAAAAAAAAAAAAAAAAAACTTGAATGCTGATATTAATCCAATAGCAAACTTCATCAAAACCAACAAAGCATAAAATTGCAGAATAACAGAATATAACAAAATGGTGTGTAACTACTTCTCCCGTGAAAAAAATTATAAAAAATGATTGTTGATTTTGATTTTTTTGATCAATACTTAGATTTCCATGCCACGATCGCCTATCGATTTCTTCCTATGTTGGTTTATCAAACAAATGAGACTTACGCGAGTGTTTGGATTTGAAGAGGTTAAAATACACTTTGAATTATAGTTGATTTTGACCTTTTTTACCTTTTTAACGCCTAAACTAACGGGGCATAGATGACAAGGGATATTCTGCAATGTTTAGGTAGTTTGAGGGGGGGTTTTGTAGCATATAAAAAGTTTGAAGATATTCCACAGAATACCCATTTTTAATTGTCTCAATCAACAATTAAAAGAGGAGCTAGCTGAAATAATCTCAGACATAGAGGACCAAGAAGAAAACATCACAAACCTGAAATTTTACCGCCAATTATAAAAGAATTATTCCAGAAAAGTTACTCTGTTATTCCAGTTTAAACTTTAAAGGAGAGAATAGAAATCTCTGGAAGAAACGAGAGGCCAAAATTCCCACAGTTCTTGGAAAAATGATGTAAGAATATGAAAAAGAAAATCAGAAAATAATCCAATCCAACGGCTGAAATCTACGCTAAGAACATTCTAGACCAGCTTTCGAACTATTTAAAGCTCTCTCCTTTTTCACTTCTCTCATCACTGAAACAAATACAGTACCTACAATTGAGAAATTTTCTATTAGAATTCTCTGATTCTTGTTCTTTTTACACTTTCTGTTTGAAAAATCAAGCTCTGTGTCTTACATTTGTGATGGCTGGTAAGGGGGAAGGACCGGCTATTGGTATCGACTTGGGAACTACCTATTCATGCGTGGGTGTATGGCAACACGATCGTGTTGAGATCATAGCAAATGATCAGGGTAATCGTACGACGCCGTCCTATGTGGCCTTCACTGACACCGAGCGTCTCATCGGAGATGCAGCCAAGAACCAGGTCGCCATGAACCCAGTTAACACAGTTTTTGGTAAGTGGTTCCTGTCTTCCTTTTGGATTTCGAAAATTTTATGCACTATTTGGTTGCATTCGTGTTTATTCCGTTATTCGACTAATCCTGATCGAACAAATTATGATGAACACACATGGAAACATGCTAACAATTGATTTTTTGAAGTTTTGAGATTTTATATGCTGTATTTTTGGGCGGCTTCGAATTATGATGTTGCTTAGTTGGGAAAAATTGGTTTTGACGCTGTGGTTGTGGAAAAATTGGTTTTGAAGTAGATAAACTCGTGGTTATATTGATGAATTCGTGATTGGTGATTTCGTATACGAAGCAATAAAAGTTGATTGTGGTTTGAGTTACAAGGTTTTATGTTCTTTTGTTGCACAGATTGTAAATTTATTTGTTTTCACTTCGTTATATGTTCATTTTGTGGATTTTATGTATGGATTTTGAATGCAGACGCAAAGCGGTTGATTGGTAGAAGGTACAGTGATCCATCGGTTCAGAGTGACATGAAGCTTTGGCCATTCAAGGTTATTCCTGGGCCGGGCGACAAGCCAATGATTGTAGTGACCTACAAAGGTGAAGAGAAGCAGTTCGCTGCAGAGGAAATCTCCTCCATGGTTCTCATCAAGATGAAAGAGATAGCCGAGGCTTATCTTGGAACGACGATTAAAAATGCTGTTGTTACTGTCCCTGCGTACTTCAATGACTCTCAGCGTCAGGCCACGAAGGATGCTGGAGTCATTGCAGGGCTTAATGTGATGCGTATAATTAACGAGCCAACGGCTGCTGCCATTGCGTATGGCCTTGACAAGAAGGCTGGAAGTTCAGGCGAGAAAAATGTGCTTATATTTGATCTTGGTGGTGGTACATTTGATGTCTCTCTTCTCACTATTGAAGAGGGTATATTTGAAGTGAAGGCCACTGCTGGTGATACTCACCTCGGAGGAGAAGATTTTGATAACCGAATGGTGAATCACTTTGTTCAGGAGTTCAAGAGGAAGCACAAGAAGGACATAATTGGAAATCCTAGATCTCTTAGGAGATTGAGAACTGCTTGCGAGAGGGCGAAGAGAACGCTCTCATCGACTGCTCAGACTACGATTGAAATTGATTCTTTGTACGAGGGTGTTGATTTCTACACAACCATAACTCGTGCAAGATTTGAGGAGCTAAACATGGATTTGTTTAGAAAGTGTATGGAGCCAGTTGAGAAGTGTTTGAGGGATGCTAAGATGGATAAAAGCAGTGTTGATGATGTTGTCCTTGTTGGTGGCTCGACTAGGATTCCTAAGGTACAACAGTTGTTGCAGGATTTCTTCAACGGTAAGGAGCTCTGCAAGAGCATTAATCCGGACGAGGCTGTTGCGTATGGTGCTGCTGTACAAGCAGCAATTTTGAGTGGTGAAGGCAATGAGAAGGTGCAAGACCTTCTGCTCTTGGATGTTACCCCCCTGTCTCTCGGGTTGGAGACTGCTGGAGGTGTCATGACTGTACTCATTCCAAGGAATACCACTATTCCTACCAAGAAGGAGCAAGTGTTCTCTACCTATTCTGACAACCAGCCCGGTGTGTTGATCCAAGTGTTCGAGGGTGAAAGAGCAAGAACCAAAGACAACAATTTGCTCGGGAAATTTGAGCTCAGTGGCATACCACCAGCACCTAGGGGCGTTCCTCAAATTACTGTCTGCTTTGACATTGACGCAAATGGCATCTTGAATGTTTCAGCTGAGGACAAGACAACTGGCCAGAAGAACAAGATAACCATCACTAACGACAAGGGAAGACTGTCAAAGGAAGAGATCGAAAAAATGGTACAAGAAGCTGAAAAATACAAATCTGAGGACGAGGAACATAAAAAGAAGGTTGAAGCTAAAAACGCCTTGGAAAACTATGCTTACAATATGAGGAACACTATCAAAGACGATAAGATTGCCTCGAAGCTTTCTGCAGGTGACAAGAAGAAAATAGAGGATTCCATTGAGTCGGCTATTCACTGGCTGGAAGGTAACCAACTTGCCGAGGCAGATGAATTTGAAGACAAAATGAAGGAGCTGGAGAGTATATGCAACCCAATAATTGCGAAGATGTATTCTGGAGGTGCTGGTCCTGACATGGCTGGAAGCATGGATGAAGATGGTCCTTCTGTTGGTGGCAGTTCTGGTCCAGGCCCTAAGATTGAGGAAGTGGATTAAGCATAGAATTTTAAGACCAGAGGAATGATCTTGGGCATCTTGAAGTGTGCATGTGATTGTGTTTCTCGTCCAACTCTGGTTTCTGTTTGGAATTCTGCTACTATTTTAGAAATAATCTTTCGTGTTCGGAAGCTCAACCGGCTTTTAATGTAATATCAAAGTTATCCTCTGGCTATTTTATGTGAAAAAATAATTAATAGTGACATCGTCAACTTCTATTTTCTCGGATATTTCATTATTTCTCATAGAAAGCACTCAAAGCAGCCAGGTAATTCGTAGAACAAATGTTAAAAGTGAGGGAATATGAACTATTTAGCGATTAGCCAGGACTGATGAAGAGAGAAGATTTAAGGTTTATTTGGCCGGACTTTAAATAAAAATTGAAAATTGAAGAAGTAATGTGTATCAAACGGGAAATTTATGAACATATGTTAATAATTTTTTTCTAAATGCTTTGTAATAGAAGCTTTTAAACCGTGAAGTAGTCATCCTACGAGTCTCTTCGAGACTCATTTTTCTTAAAAAACATATTTTAGAATTATAGATTGATGGACAATATATGATTGAACATGATGTAAAAGTTTTGAATTTATGTGTAATATTATTTTATTAAAAAACATGTAATTGAAAAGAAGACATAGAAAAATTGTTTTTTTGAAAATATTAGGGATCAAATTAAAACTTTTTGATCTTTTTGTTTTTATGAAGAATGTTTTTAACAGCGACAGTCCATTAAGTCCGTCAAAACAAATATAAGTCGAGCTTGATGTACATTTTATTTGACATTTTTTTATAGAATGCCAAGTGACAGTCATTTGATAGTTTTAAAAAAAAATTCATCAATACATTTTTGTCAACACAATTTTTTGTCAATAAAGTCGTAAAACTTAGGGTCGTGTTTCAAATTAAAATCAGATTTTAATTTAGGGTCGTGTTTCAAATTAAAATCAGATTTTAATTTAAATTAAAATCAAAATCAAAACAATTAATTTTAACCATATCTTTCATGAATTTCGTAGTTTTTCAATCACATATTTCAAAAAAATTTATCGTAATTTAATAAAAAATTTATTTTAATTCCCACCTAACACACGATAAGTCAATGCACAAGTGGCAAAATCAAATAAGGGATACAGAAGGAGTACCGCACCCACCTTCTCAACAGAGGGTGTCATGTGTCCATTACGACATTTTCATGGATAATGTTATGTACAAATAGCATTATCTATACATAAATTGATTTTTGTTTCAGTTTATAAAATATCTAAGACAGATATCCAACAATACGGTCACGACTCACGGACAAGTTGTAAAGACTTTAGGGTTAGCTTTGTTGTTGAAAAGTCAAAAGTCGGTCACCATTGAGACGGCTGGCGCTATTTCTATTTCTATATTATCGTCAGGTAACGGAATCTGCTTTCCACCGCCGACCCACCGTTTCTTTATACATACTCCTTCTACTCACCGTCCGTCTGTGATGTGGAGCTGTTACCCCATAGGTACACTTTATCCTTGTTCTCATCTCATTCTATATCTGTATGGGCATAGCTAATACTGCTTATACATATATACACATGAATCTATGCATATCGGCTTGTTGAAGATAGGGGTTTTATCGTAGTTCTCAGCTAGCACAGATTTCGTGAATATTTCAGTGCATCCTGAAGCTTGGTAACTGATTATTGAATACAATTTTTTGATTATGCTTAAGACCGGTTATTGATTTTGGTGGGATTGGATTTTGTTATATTAAAATGTTTATGATTTGTTCATGTGGTTGAGGGTTGGCCGTGGAGGTGGAGTGGGGCTGTAATTTCCATCCAAGCAAAAACGATAGGATGCCTACAAAAGAGCAAATGGGTGAAAATTTTCTTACAACCTTATCCATGGACAGCAATCATTTGTCCACTCTCTTGTCTATGGATTCAAGCTCATTGACTCACGATGAAATAGAGAGAGAGTTGAATCTGGCGGTTAATCTTTTGCAGCCACCGCCTGATATCAATCTCCCGCTTTCAGCTGAGCCAAGCCCTTTGCCCCATAATTCTTGGAATGATGCTTGTGAAATGCTAGAGGTCAGTCTTGGACCCCAGCATTATGAGGTTGAGATGAATACTAACAGTGTCCCCAAGGGTGGGAAGAAATGTGCAAATGCAAAGCGGCTTGATAGTGTTTGGGGCGCTTGGTTTTTCTTCAGTTTCTATTTTAGACCCGTTTTGAACGAAAAGTCCAAGGGAAAACTTGCTCGCGAGTGTAATGGGGTTTGCAGTGGTTATGATAAGTCAGATTTGAAGCTGGATGTTTTCTTGGTTCAACACGATATGGAGAATATTTACATGTGGGTTTTTAAGGAGAGACCAGAAAATGCATTGGGGAAGATGCAGTTGAGAAGCTATATGAATGGGCATTCACGCCAAGGGGAGCGACCATTTCCATTTAGTGTGGAAAAGGGTTTCGTTCGATCCCACAAAATGCAGAGAAAGCAGTACAGGGGCCTTTCTAACCCCCAATGTGTTCATGGCATTGAAATTGTTCCATCTCCTAATCTTATGGGGCTTGATGAGGATGAGCGCAAGAAATGGATGAAACTTACTGGCAGAGATGTGAACTTCTCAATCCCTCTTGAAGCCAGTGATTTTGGCTCATGGAGAAATCTTCTTAATACAGAATTTGAGCTTGAGAGGCCTTTGCAGTTGAAAGATAATTTAAATCCCCACTTGAAAAAATTGCTTAATGGCTCTGGTTTAAATTTGTCAACTCATGCACCCAACCACATAACTACCGAAAGAATGGACCTTTTGAGAGTGTGCAATAAGAGTAAGAAAAGTTTCTCCCAACGAGGTAATGATGATGATTGCTGTTTGCCTAATGATTCCCACTCCGATAAAGTCTTGGACATCCATGTGATTGAGCCTCCATGGTTAAGTGAGTTTTCTGGAGTTATGAGGAGCGCATATGGGCCAGTAACTGCAGCAAAAACTATCTACGAGGATGATGAAGGATTTTTGATTGTTGTCAGCATGCCTTTTGCAGATCTTCAAAGGGTGAAAGTTACATGGAGGAACAATCTCACGCATGGAATTGTAAAGATATCTTGTGTAAGCACTGGGTGCATGCCAATAATTAAGAGGCAAGACAGGACGTTTAGGCTAACAGATCCAGCCCCCGAGCACTGCCCTCAAGGAGAGTTTATTAGAGAAATTTCTCTTCCAACACGTATTCCTGAAGACGCTAAATTAGAAGCATATGGTGACTCAACTGGGACTATGCTTGAGATTCTTGTGCCCAAACATCGTGTTGGACCAGAAGAGCATGAGGTTCGTGTGTGCCTTCGCCCATCTCCTTGGAGTGAACGGACATATGTTGATTTAACTGAAGCATTGGTTTAAAAAGGGAAGGATAGTCAACACTTGCTCTCATTTTCTGCTGGCATCATTCTATTGAGGATTGATGAAGTTTCGTTTTTATTAATATATTTCAGGTCATCCTTTTCCCATGCATTTAATGTTGAGGAGCTGGAATTTTACCCTTATCATTTTCTTTGTATTAATCAGTACTGAATTGATATGGCCTTGCAATAAATGGGAAGCATCAGCAAAACTTATTTCTATATTGCTCAACCTTTTAGTTTTTACATGATTTTTCGATGTCAACCTTATTCTTCATAGATATATGTATACTTTCTGTTGCAATCTTGCTCAAGTAATGTTACCTACCTGTTCCCTATAATAAGCTCATCGACAATGTAAATATTTTGAAAGTAGTGAAGAAGATGGACGGAAAAGAGACAAGCTGAAGGTAAGTGTCTTAGGCTTGGGATGTATTATGTCTACTTATGCCCAAAATCATTAATTTCCATTGCTTATATTCGTAATTGATTTCTAATAGTTGTAGCTCTGGCTCTCAGGAAAAAAAAAAAACAAAGGAGAAAAACAGAAACTGGTTCTCCCCGTCTCGCCTTTTTTGTTTCTTTTCTTTTTGTGTGATCTATTTTTTCCTTTTTCCCCTAAGTTTCATGATCCCATGACATGTTATATGCCTTGTATATCCTATTCTTGTGTTTTCACTCAGTATATTTTATGCAGTCGTTTAGCAAAGATCGAACCGAATTATTACCTATGTTTCTTTTTCATTCATCGTGATATTTATGATGCAGTTGACTGTACCTATCAAAAGGTTCTTATTTACTTGTTTAGTTCGCACATTCTGCTTGATGCTTGTCAATATTTTGAATCATTCATGCTACAGGGAGTTCATATACTTGTGTATTTGGTAGTGTTATCAAACGATTATATTTCCTTGTTGTAAGCACCAATATTGACTTGGGCTATAAAATTCTTAACGCTCCTAGAAAATTTTGATTGAGGGATGCTTTTATTTTGCAAACCAGTCTCCACAAGCT
This sequence comes from Fraxinus excelsior, assembly GCA_019097785.1. Taxonomy (NCBI): domain Eukaryota; kingdom Viridiplantae; phylum Streptophyta; class Magnoliopsida; order Lamiales; family Oleaceae; genus Fraxinus; species Fraxinus excelsior. The sequence continues at coordinate 30,358,962 of CM032632.1, read as the reverse complement.
TGTCTGAGTCCGCAGACTGATTTGTGCAGTTTGTAGAGTATTCAGTCTTCCGTGTATGAAATTTGGTGGTTGCCTATAAACTTCCTTCTCCAAGAGTCCCATCGAAGAAAGCCTTGTTAATGGCCATATCTGCATTTCCTTTGATTCTGGAAATCCACTTACAGCCAACTTTATTCTGTTAATGGCCATATGCTGGTTGTTCAACAAGACCATCTGACCATGTTTGTTTCGATATAGAGAATTATATGAATATTCTGCCGCAGTCTTCCTTGTGTCATCTATAATAGTGCCCCTTGAATTATCGGCCACATTAATATAAAACGAAACGGGAAAACACGCAATCTACAAACCACTTATTTAGTGCATGCACAATATCCCTTGCTTATCATCATGTGAAAAAAGAAAATAAAAAAGAATTTTAAGCATGTGCTTCTATTCAAGTAAATGTCTTTCGATAAAGATTAAAATTGAAAAACTAACCGTTATTATTGACTTTTATTAAACGAGTGGGACTCAATAACGGTTATTTTTTCAATTTTAATTTAATTTTAATCCCTACCGAACGGACCTCAAATTGTTGGCTTTAATGACATTACTTTCCAAGTTTAGTATATAACTGCAACCATTTTCCCTTCTCGACTTTGAACTTGAGCTAAATGTCTGCTAACATCAAAACATGAATAATGAATAAACCCAAAGCAATTGGTATAAATAACTCTCAACCTGATCCTCATAATCCAAAAATTTCACGATTGTAGCATCTCATGAAAGAAAATATTTGTGGGGGCTTGGAATATAATGCATTGCAGCAAAAAATCATACTCGTTATTAAACCCGCTACAGAGGCCCCATAGAAGGAAAATGACAAAAGTGAAACATCAAAAATGAATTCAGTTCAATCAGGCAAGACCCCTCTGTTTGAAGACATCAAGCATTGCAGTTCCAATCTTTGCAGGGGACTCGACCACAGTCACCCCAGCTTCTCTGAGGGTCTTAATTTTGTCTTGTGCTGTACCCTTCCCTCCCGATACAATTGCTGCAAATTCAACCAGTAGATAACACAACGCACTTTTAGTTGATAAATTTTGAAGAAATACATTTTTAGAAACGGAGTGCAGACAGTTTCAGATAGATATTGTAGAGATGTAATAGATAAATATTGCAATATTTAGACCACAAAATTTTCATGCAAAACAGAATAAGCTTCCTTGCTTTCATGTTAATGGTGAATTCATGACATTGGGACTGTGCTTCAAGACAATTATAAGAATAAAGAGTGCTCAAAGCTCGCAAACATGAAGAATATGAACACCATCTTTCAAACAACAAAATAAATCACGTGTAAAACTCGGATTTCAGTGTACCTATCTGAAAAAACAAAAATAAATGCAAGAGGAAGCTATCTTCTCCTCTCATTTTTTAATTATAGGTTAGAACATCCGAGGAGTCTCACTTCAGAGAACTTATTGTGTCAATATAAGATCAATTCACTCTAAAAAACATCATTCTGACTTAGAATTGTCCAGGAGTAACTATATTGTTTTTTATCGAGTTGACTGATCACGAAACAAAGAGACCACATGTATAAACAACCACAAAGAGACCACATGTATAAACAACCAATCCCACTAACTTTCAGAGCAAAAACACACACTTTACAATCAGATGGCATTCATAGTTAATAAAGTGAAAGGTAGCTAGGCTCCACGTGATTATATCAAAATTATCAAGCACTTCCTCTAGTGCTTTCTTTATAAGGTGCTGAAACGTGGAATACGTTGCATGACAACCTTCTATAAAATAGATGTTACCAGAATTATCAATTAACGTGCACAAGATATGTCTAAAGATGAAAGAAAGCCAATTAGTCATTTTTTTGTGTTACTCATTGGTCCATGGGAAATGAGATGAAACAAGATAATAGAAGTACACGCATGAAATTCATTAAATTTGGTCGCAATACGGTACCTCCTGCATGACCCATCCGTCGACCAGGCGGAGCTGTAAGTCCAGCAATGAAAGCAACAATGGGCTTTTCGGTACCACTTTCCTGTTTCAGTTTTAAAAGTTAGAGAAGGTAATACACAAGTTCCAACATATTGTAAGCTGCAAGATATCAAGCATTTAGTGATAATCAGACGTTCCGAAACTCTTAAAATCCAAAAAGTGGAAGCAAAGGTATGTAGAAAGATATTCAAAGAATTCTACATGCATTATCTGCCAAAGGTACAGACTATTCCTTAATTAATAATAATTAATGAACTCAACAATGTATTATCACAGCTATTTGGATTCACCTACTGACATATCCTCTAATATGAATCGAGTCTTTCACTTGGCATCTTTTAATAGGGGGCACGAAATAAGATGGACGAAATTCACTATATGAACACAGCAATCATACAGAATACACACGCTTTTCTACATTTGTAGTTGTCTAGGTGTGTGCACATTAATTATTATATGCCTATATAAATATAGTACGGGATATATTCCTAATATGTATGCATGCCACATGTGTGTCCTGATGCCCGCACATACATATATGTATGCTAACTTTGGATCATAATTTCATTCTTAAAGCAACACAAAATGTTAATGGTAAATCCACCTTGTACGAGCATTTAGTATAGACATCAGATTACTATACTCTGAAGTCAAAACCTAGAACCAACATTTATCCCATAAAAGGGAAAGGAAAATAGCCATGCAAGTGCTCAGAGTTGTTCGCACAATCATGTACATTTTCCAGACATAATGCTCTGTTGGTTATACTTATATCATGCAACTTGTGGAAAGAGTTTTGTCCTCACCTTTATAAGGGATGCAGCATCCTCTTCTGCTGTACCACCTATCTCACCAATAAGAACAATACCTGATATACAAAAGGCAAATTGGAAGTGTCACAAAGGAATGGGATAATTGTAACACACTAGAGAATAAGCTAACCAAAAGCCTCTGATAAGTGAGAGGCACAGCATCATTTGGAGCAAGCTGGCTCTACTTGAGAAAGTTTATTAAGGTTGCGAAAATTTGATCAGCCTACCTCAGAATGGGAGCCAAAAGTGAGTATTCAAGAAGCAAAAGACTTGTCAATACTCAAAGTTGTTCAGTTGCTTCGAAACTTTATAGTTTATAAAGGACAGACTGAATGAGCTTTGTAGCACAGACACTTCAATTAGGGTAGCGTGTCCGATACCGACACTTCTTGGACACTCTAACATAATCATTTTTCTTTTTATTGTTAATTCAAAGTTATTATCAAGTAACAAATAGGCTCATGTTTAAAAGATTTTAACAAGAAAAAATAATAAAAAGTATAAAACTAAATTTATACTATATAAACGAGAATTTTTAAGAATTTAATCAACGTATCGATGACGTGTCGTGTCTGTATTTTTTAATAATAATAATAATAATATATATATATATATATATATACATACACACGGACAGATCCAATTGATTAAACGGAACAGCACAAAACCAGATTCAGTGTGAAATGAATGACACGAGATGAACAATGAGAATAGGATCCTCTCTTTTAAAGGAAGTAGGATATTCGAAAGAACAAGCAACGAGAAAAGAAATGCCCTTATCAAGAACTAATGCACATAAAAGATAAGCTAAAAAGACAAAAAGCATCAAAACCTTTAAGGCTATCTTGTGCATTTCATGCACGGTCTTGTACCACAATATTGCAATATTTTTATTATTTCATCCAATATTTTTCAATCCAAAATGCAAATGTCTACGGATAACTTATATGTGACCATGTTTTTAACCACTTAGATGAAGTGATGGCATTTCACAAGTGCTACGACAAGATTTAATCAATTCAAAGAGCATGCTTTTTCAACACAAAAAATGTCACTAGCGAATATCTCGTGTAACCATTGTGAGAGAATTTAGTTTGGCAGATTTTTTACCTTCTGTCTGAGGATCGGCAAGGAACTTTTCTATGCAATCAACAAAATTTGTTCCATTGAAAGGGTCTCCACCAATTCCGACACATGTTGACTGTCCAAGACCGACAGCAGTAGTTTGAAAAACCTAGCAAATATATGATATACAAAGTCATTGACACAGTTTCAAGAAGAATATTATGCAAAAACAATAAGAACCTATCACAAAACTTTTTGTGCATATACGAAAATAGTGCAAAATATACTATTGCCAAACGAGCATAAAGTTATACTGTTCTACTGTTTATCAGCAGTAGAAGTCCATTAGAAACAAAATTCAGATGTTTATTTGATCACTTGAACATCTTTTTACTGGTTATATTACTGAATTTTGAATTATCAAACAGAACAAAAAGGAAGAATTGAACAAACAAAATTTAGATGATCATGCTATGAATTACCAGAATTCTACAGTAGGTTCATTTAAACTCAAACAAGCATTTGGGTGTGTGTGTGTGTGGGGGGGGGGGGGGGGGGGGGGCGGGTTATGATCTTTTCCCTTTGGACTTCCATGACTTTAGATTTTTTGACTTCCAGAATTCTACTTATATGAACATGATTTTTTCCACAGGCTTGTAAACGTGCATCTTTGAAACCTATCACTTCAATCTGATGATTATACTAAATGGTTACACTTTATTTATTAACAAAAGTGTAATCGGCGCTCATTTGAAAAATCCCGATTAAGGCCCACCTCAGAACAAGGTGAACTAAAAAACCTAAAAGATTGCAAGACAGTTTTAGCCGCTTAAGGCTTGTGAGGTGTGCGCTCCTTAATTCTTCAAACTTGTATACTTTGCTTGCTTCAGGCATAGGCCCCTGAAAATATTATAATCTGATTTACCCACTTTAGGAATAGCCCACTCTATCCCAATAGCTATTACTAAAACATTAAAAAAATTGTATTTTCTAATCAACCCATCTTGAGAATCAACAATTACTAAAACATTAAAATTTGTCTCTCTCATATACCCACATTTGGAGTAGTCCACAGCCCCACCATCTTAAGTAATAGATTTTTTTGTTACTTAAATTGATTTTGCTTTTGTTGTTTGCACACTTTAAATTGTTTTATTATGAATTTTGAAGATTTTTATGATTTATCAAGTGCTTATTTGCATTTTACACTCTCCGTCCCATTCATATAGGTTGATTTTGTTTTTCATAGAGATTAAGAAATATTATTTAATGTTATTGAAAACACAATTTTTGTCATAAACTTTCCTAATTTACCCTTATTTATTATCAGCAACTAATAGCAAATTGGAAAAAATTGGTTATAATTAAGCAAATTAAATAAGGGTATATTAGTAAATGAACAAAACAAAAAATTTCAATAAAGAAAGGGGACTATATACTTAGGATAAGAAAATAAGGAAAGTCAGTCCATATAAATGGGACGGAGAGACTAATATTTTTTGGATTTACGGTGTGACTTACACCTCACCTCCTTAGTATTTGATTATGCCTTTTTAAACATTGCTAAGATGATTATGTAACATGTTGACACTAGACTAATATTTTATTTGTGTAGAGACAGCTTCGAACCTCATTGTGAAAATGAAAATTAATTTTCATGCAAAGAAGATAAATATAAGTCGTTAAGTAGTGAAATCAGGTTCACATGGTCGAACTCTGTAAGTTTTTAGAAATTCAAATTCAAAGAAAGTAAAGAGACTACATTCTGGTGGCAATGGTAGTGTGGTTTCTTCTTTTCTTATTGGAGAGGGAGAGAGAGAGTTGCCATCATTGGTAGGAGTTATAATGTGATGATTGATAAAGAAAAGGGTTTGAAGAAGTGAATGAACTTAGGACGGTGTACAAACACGAGTATGATTAAATTGCAATGAGTGGGTGGGTTAATAAACATTCGAATCTGAAACATAGACAAGTATACTTTTGGTCCTCCTAATGGCAACTACTATCAAGTGGTAAAATCATTTCTGGAAGTCAAAACAATTGAAGCTTCATGATGGATTTCAATGATTCTACAGTGTGGGTACGGTCTTTGACTCCCAAGGTGTTAATTGAGTGCAGTTTTCACCAAGCTTAGAAAACTCACAAGTTTATTTATAAGTAAATAAGTTTCAAATAAATAATTTTTTTGTTGGTCAAATTTTGAAATAAGTAGCTTTTAATATTTATTAAGTGAAAAAAATAACATAAACGTGCTTGGAAACAAAAACTTGCTTTTACTTACTTTTAAGGTCAGTCAAACATGCTCCCTACTAGAGCTTAAGCCTTAAGGTTTCTATATCCCATGCAACCAACCAATTTTTGTAACCCTTCCAACCTTTACATAACAAAAGACAAAATCTCAATAATTATTGGGGTGATTGATATTTTTACAAGACTTGGGAGGCAGAGGGACAAATTGACTAGCTATAATCTTTTCAACTTGTTGAATGTTTAACTGTTGAAAAAGTCCATTGAATTCAATAGTATAAAGGCACCATATAGATACAGATATACAAGTCATAGGAAGTCTATTTTGCTCACAGCCAACCATAGCTTGGAGAAGCTTTAATGATAAAATATAGGCGTCCAAAATTTCAGAGACAAAATAAAATCCAAATGAAAAAGGATCTCACCGCTTCATAAGTCAGTGTGCCAGACCGTGAGACAATTCCAATACGTCCTGGTTTGTGAATGTATCCAGGCATAATTCCAATTTTACACTCCCCAGGCTTGATAATCCCAGGACAATTTGGACCTATGAGACGAGTTTTTGACTGCTTGTTAAGAGCAGCCTTGACACGAACCTGCATTTTAAAAAACAGAACACCTTGAGAGCAAGGAGGATATAAACACGTGAGCCTCATCCCTAAATTACTAATGTATACTCCTATCAACATAAACTTCAGCAAAAGCCAAAAGAAGTATATAAACCCATGTGATATCCACGTGGCTTGATAATGTAAAACTTCCTCGTGCAGTAACATCATCGCCCATGCTCATGCACTCCAATGAGATTCATGTACCAATTACCGACACTAGATGACAAATCAATATCTATAAGGGATACTCTTTGGAAAGAACAATGATTAATAGGCAATAAAATGTCTAATAATAGTGAACCTATATTTTGGCAAATTATAATATGTTATACCTACGGAGCATCAATAATAGGAATCTTGAGACAATTTAATTTTGGCACTAATAGAATTATTTGTTCCCCATTCCGGACAAAATGATCTAATTGAACAGCACGACCAAATTAACAGATGTACAAACTTGAAGAACTGGCATCTTTACATGTGAAGTACATTTCTTTTGTTTTCACCGAACAACACGTTAAGTTAACCAAAATCATCTTAAGCTTAGTTGTCCAAAAGAATTAAAAGAGAAGTTTCTTAGGATTTCAACATGAAAGCAAGCAATAGTAAAATTACCAATCCAAAAAGAAACCCTAGCTACATGATATAGTTTTAAACATGTGAATTAGAGGCCAATGACAGATGGCATTATAAACTGTTAGCTGTGAAGGTAATATGCTTTCAAACTTAATTTTTGCAATAATGCGTGCATTTAAAGGCTTATTTTTGTTAGCTTACGACATATATGCACCATGCATTGTAAAATGCGAATTTTGAACTTGGACTACATATGAACAGAGGTGTAGAATAGTTGATCATGAAATAAGTGGTTCAGCATTAAAACAAATTGTCATGCTCATCATCTCAATCCTCGTCAAGGAAAAAGGGGAAAAGGGGAGAATAAACAGCACAAATCAGTAAGAACAATATGAATGTGTGTGTGTGTAATCACTCGCATAAAAGTGCCCAACTTGAGGATAATATGTGGGAATTACAAATTAGCACCATCCACCATTCACGATTTACTATTCTGAATGTCTCAGATATCTAGTGCTGGGTAATACAAACAAAGCCACAAATGGTTCAAGCTAGAATTGCAGTTTAAATTAGTGGAATTCATCTCCTAAATCACCCCAAGCCTTTATACCCCTGGCCCATGCAGAAGCCTAGCCAGCAAGACACTGTGTCTTTCTGATACAATAAGCTTCTTATTGCACATAGACAAGTAAAAGTTAAGTCAAGTCATTAACCAGCACAATACAATAAGAGTAGAAATCAAATCCAGTTGCCAAGACCTTGAGAGCACATTAGAAGATTATAACAGATAAGAACAGCGAGTAAAAGCATTAGAGCACTTATACAGAATGTGGATTAACATATTATCTATGAAACATGTTTTTTCATTCACTGTGTCGTTGAAATATCCGTGATAAGCAAATCTCGATAACTGTGGTTAGCTCCAGATCATCCATTCTATTTGTCTTTGTTGAAGGATGAAATGGGAGGAGATTCACTAAAACAATGTTGGTTACCATGTCATGCTGAGGGATTCCCTCAGTGATGCAAACAGCCAAATCGAGCTCGGCCTCCATTGCCTCCATAATTGCTTTAGCTGCAAAAGGTGGAGGAACATAAATCACTGTTGCATTAGCCTTTGTTTCAGCTTTTGCCTCTGCTACAGAGTTGAAAACAGGAAGTCCCAAGTGTTCTGTTCCACCCTTCCTAGGGGTAACCCCTCCAACCTACATTAGCAGACACAAATTATGAGGGGGTTAGAAAATGAGGAAGAAACCCATCCAGTTTAAGAAACTCTAGGGCAAAACATATTAGCATACAAATTCTTCATTTCCCTTGGGGGAGGGAAGAAATGCTCTACATTTACAGAATTTTTCCCTTACATTCGCTGAATTTCATCTCGTTACACATGTTTTTTCTACTTTTGGGCCCATTTTCTACCGCATGTTTGATCCTATGAGAGTTCCAATAGCTCAAAAGAAGTTCAAATGTCTCAAAAAGATGAGTACTGCTTATATATGGGAGAATTTTTTTAATGAGAAAGTTTGGGACGAAATTTGAATCTGGCATCCATGTCTCTCAAAAGTTGAATCAAGATTTTTCAATACACGCGTGGATGCACACGATAACAGAAACATTGAAGGGCAAGGTATCGCGCTTCAGTACGTTTGCCATATTATAGGCTTTCAAAAACCGTATCTAAATACCATTTTTCCGTATCTAATGCGTAAAGTGACCATTTTCCACTGGTACAAGCACTGCATTACATGCATCGGAACCCAAAATATTAACAAACCCCACATAAAAACAAGATTAAAATTCGCATCACTTGCAAAAAAAAAAAAACAGTTACGGACGAACAATGTGAGGAAAAAGACAAGACGATTAAGAACCAAAATACCATTTTGGTGCCGTATTCGATTGCCTGTTCTGTGTGGAAAGTGCCATTCTTGCCGGTAATGCCTTGGCAGATGACCCTGGTGTTTTTGTCCACAAATACCGCAGGCGGAGGTGGAGGCGATCCAAAATTGCGGTACTGCTGTAGCTGCTTTGGGTACGACAGCCGCGATGACAGGATGCTCATCAGTCTCGTCGCTTTCCGTGCCATCGGTTCAATTGATTCTTGCCTCTTAGGTTTACAGTTTGTACAGAGTCCGAAAAATCTCTAAGGACAAACAACCGGTAAAGGGCGACTCGGTGAGTAGGGCAGATACGCGTGGGGAAATTTCCACTGGCTTTTTCTAAATTCCTCAGGGGTCCCCAACCTTTCATGGGTATGGAAGACATTACCCCTACCTTCCAGTTATAGCACCCATGCTCCCCAACCATTTAACACAGATCAGAGTATCCCGCTTGATGAAAAAGTCAATTTTTTCATCAAATAGTCATGCGGAATGCACGTGGTACTAATGTTTAATGGAGCAATGCTAAACAAACATGCTCATTGCTAAGCAACGGTGATAAAAAACAGGGGGACACGTGTCGCAACATTATTGGTTAGGGAAAAAAATATTAGGCCCCCGTTTGAGCCACATTTTTCATCCTTAAAAATGAAAAATATGACCGTTATCCATCACATCAAACCATCAATTTTGAATTTCTATCTCTTGTGTGGGGCCCAATAACGGCTATATTTTTCATTCTCATTCTAAAAAAAGGTGGCTCAAACGGGGCCTAGTTATACAAGTGCTACATTGTCCTGCCCCCGTTTTTAAAACCCTATTAGTAACATTATTCTTAATGGGAGGATAAAATGGCCCAATACATTGGGTTAAACAACGGAACAATACACAAAACCTACCTATAAGAATTACTTTTTCAGGTGGTAAATAGATTTATTAAATATTAAATTATAATATAATACATATTAATTATTTACACCCTAGATACTTCACCCACCCCATCATCCCACTACACCACATTCCCTCCATCTCTCAAACAACTCTGGCACCATTTCAGCGCCGGTCCGACGACTGCTCCGACTAATTTTCCGGCAATCATTCTGGCAGCCGCCCGGTGACTTAAAAATTTTCAGAAAATTTAAAATTAGAAATCACACTCCACCCCATGGATCCACCTACCACAACCTCATCACTGCCTCCACTTCCTAAAAAATTACTGAAAAAAAAATTGTGCAGTGTGACTGTCTTTGACTAATTGTGACCAAATATGTATTCAATGTGACTAAATGTGATCAAATTTGTGTTCAGCGTGACTGTCTGTGACCAATTGAATCTTAATTGTGACCGTATATGATCAAGTCACAATCGGTCACAATTAACACAAAATTGGTCACAACCAATCACAATCAGTCACAATGAACACAAATTCTGACGAAAAGTGTTACTTGTAGAACTTAACCATCTGGTATCAGGATCTAGTAATTGATACATAGGTTATGTAAGAATTTAAGTTGATTTCCAGACTGATTGCAACATTTGTCACAAAAATATTCTTACCACTTTATAAAGTATACATATTAATTGGGATTAGTATTTTCAAATCTAGCTTGGAATAGCAGCAACAAATTTAATTCTTGTAGCAAACTAAAGCCGGTTGAAATTGTGCACAAGAAATTGTTTAGAATAGAATTTCAGCAATAACTAAACTTTATTCACAATCATAAAAGATGAATTAAATTACTGAATTTCTAAATTACAGTCCATTATCTTAAGCAGCGGATTTTTATTTCTCTCCACAGAAACAGAGAAGCTATGGCAACAAATTCAGCAGCCTCCTTATTCACATATTTCCCAAGTTTAGTACCAATTTTTGAAGGTGAACATTATGAATATTGGAGTAGTCAAATGCAAATTCTTACCCCACTACCACCACCAAAACACAACGCGACACCACCACAATACCGCGGCACCACCACTACTGTTGCACCACTACCACCAATCTCAATTATCATCACAACGCCTTAACCAGCCATCGCCACTGCGGCACCACCACCACCACCATTTCAGTCGTCATCACTGTAAGCACCATCACCACCATTTGGAAACCACCACCAACCAACAATCACAAAAATCACCCTAAGACCATCACCACAGCAGTAGAGCCATCGCCGGAAACCATAAAAAAATCTGACCATGTCTAAACAACCCACTTCTTGTCACGTGATGTTGAAATCGCTACCTACCTTCCCGAGAGTGGCTATGTCAGAACGCCACCTACCCCCATGGGCAGAGGTCGCGACAACACTCCTCTTTCGCCAGAAACCCCAAAAAGATTCAACAATGTCAGAACAACCTACCTTCCTACTGTGTGATGTTGAATCTATGACCTACCTTCCTGTAAGTGACAATGTCAGATCGCCTCCCACCCTCCTGGCAGAGGTCTTGCAGCTGCGCTGGTCCTCTCCCCGCAACGTCCATCATTACCGATGGAGGGATAGAGATAAGAGGGAATATGGAGAGGGAGAATAGAGGTGTTAGGGTTTGATGGAAATTTCGATTTGGGGGTTGGGGTGATTGGGGGTAGGGAGTGGATTTATTAATTTAATTTTATATTTATTATTATCTAATTATTAAAACTTAATTACCACCTGATTTGTGAAATAAAAATTAATCCACCTGTTTTTTGAAAATGAAACTTTAAAAGTAAGTTTCTAGGTAATTTTCTCATTAGTTATTACATACACATTGAGAGATCGATGCTTACTCATTAAAGAAACAACAAAATATTTAGCCTATATTTGGTACACATTAAAATTTTCATTATCATTCTTCTACTAATTTTCAACGACACATTTTTCAATAAAATAATATTTTACGTCATATCAATATCTTTTTCTTCTTTTTCAATCACACATTCTCCGTCAATCTACTATTCCAGAATACATTCTTTCAAAATAATGTGGCTCAAACACACCCTTAAAAAGAATGATTAATTTCTAACTAGTTTTACTTATTGATCAGTGTGTTGATCAATTCTCATAAGTTGGTGTTGAAATATCCGTTTAGAACATCCTTACAAACACTATTTTAATAAAGATATATGGTAAAACACAATGTTTACGTAAAAAAAAAAAAAAAAACTCAATTTGAAAAATTCTTGAACGTTTTTTTACCCTCAATCAATTAATCAATTATGGTTTACAAATAAATACATTAGTAGTCTCTTTTGAACATTTGACGTTGTATATTTTCTTTTGAGTTTATTGTAGTTCTTGTTGTTTTGTTCTCCTAAATGAGAATGAAGCCGTCCACACGCTTGCCTCTCAAACTACCTCAACATTGTCTCTTTTAATTGGCTTGAATGTATTCCTCATTTTATTTCGCATATTGCGTCGGGAGAATTTTTTTAATGGAGTTTCTTTGAGTTAAAAAAAAAATGTAATTACATCCACGTCGCGATTTTTGTTTGCTACCTCACATCATTAGGGACAAAATATGTTAGTTTACTAAAGATTATGCATAATAATGCAACGGGAAAAGTCAAGGATACAAGTGCAATAATGAACGAATGTTCTAAACTTTCATTATAATTAATACAATGTACAACAAATAGTAACGATCTCGTGGATATAATTATCTGAAAAATATATTCTAAAAAAAGTTTAATGACTACAAAGATATCTAGCCCTTGTTTAGTTTTGTTATAAATCGTACTTTTAATATATTTTGATAAAAAAATGACAAAATGAATACTATAGAATATATATGATTGAAAATAAGTTTAGATAGAAATGAGTTTTAAGAAAGTGCGGCTAAATAGGGGCTTAATATTAAGATGAAATTGAAATTTTAATATAAGAGTTTGAAAAATAAAAAATAAAAGTTAGACTAAAATGAAATCCCTCTTCTTCTATTAAAAGGAGAAAAATCCTTCATGCACTATTCATTCAGGATGTATTTCACTCCTCCCATTTTATCCTCCCTCACAAAACGCTGGGTATTTGAAGGAGAGAAAAGGGAGAATTTCTTTGGTCAAAATTGTAGGCGGTGGAAAATCATAAGAAACAAAATGTTGGGGGAAAATTTAAATTGAGGAAGAGAAAAAGGAGAATCAAATTATAAAGATTTGATAAAAAATGTAGGTGACAGAAGGCGGTATTTTCCAAAAAAAAAAAAAATCTTCTTCACCAAGAATAGACAACAAACGAAAAGCTTGGGAAAATAGAATAATTATTCGATTTTCTCTCGCTCTTTCTCAGTAGCATTGTGAAGTGGCAAAACAATCTTTTAAAGGTAGATTTCTATTACTTGTTGTTATATTTTTTCTTTTTCATTTCATTTTTTTTTCAACATGTTTTAGGTTTTTTTGTTTCTGTTTAGTTTTATAGGGAGAATATATTTTTTCGTAATTGGAAATGGAGAATAAAAATATGCCTAAAAAACTAAAAATTAATGTATCAAAAATAACTTTTGTTGTTTAAATTAAAATTGGTTATCATTATAATTTTGTTGCGATGATAATTTTTAAAATTTATATACTATCTGTAAAATAAATATAATTTTGAAATTTACATATCGTAATAAATATTTTGTATTTATTTATTTAATTAATATTTTCATTGATTTAATTGTGTTTGACGTTTAAAAGAAAGGAAAAAAAAAAAGATAATCAATGTCACTCCCCGTGCGCACACGAGGAGTTGGTGTCTCCCCATGCACGCATGGGGAGATGGTTGCTCTCCATGCGTGCACGCATGGAGAGCTAAGTTTTATTTTAAACACGATATTAAAAATATTCCTTTTTCATGCTTTTATCATTTTTGATATTTGATAAGAAAAAAATTATTTTCAACAGATAAATTTTTCAATACATACACGAAAATTATAATTTTCTTACGAGAGCGTTGTCGTCGAGGGTGCTGCAAACCCGCAACCTGATCGGACAGGTTGATCCCTATCGGGGACGTAACGTTTACTGAGATAATTTAAATTGTCCAAATCTAACATTTAAAATATAATTCACGATAATTTAACACACTAACGTTAGATTCAAAATAACCCAACTCGTGCCGGGGCAAAAAACTAGTTTACTCAAAGTTCGGTACTTTTCAGTTTACCAGATTCGAGTCCACGAAGTAATTATAGATTAGATTTTGCCTAGTGAAGGTGAAGCTAGGAAAAACCCTCGAGATCTCGCCCAATTCTAATAGTACGATATCTATAACTCAACCTCAAATATGGCGGACGACGATTCACTCTGGGAGGACGCACCAGATTCTCCTTCAAATTCATTATCTTTCGATAGGGCTCGGCACATACGCTTTTTGGAGATGATGTACCATCTGTTGCCATCCCCATATCAAAGCCAAGAAATCAACCGCCTCACTCTCGCATACTTCGTCATCACTGGCCTCGACATCCTCGCCGCTCTTGATTGCGTATGCTCGTCGTGAAATTCTATTCAATTTGATATATTTGTATTATTATCTTCGGGAAATTCGATGGTTTTCAAATTCGAAATGACCAAGCTGTACGTCTAACATAAACCAAAATGAAGTACAGAAGCATTGCAACACATGGATGGGTTTCTAAAATTTTCTGTGGATGAATTAAAATTTGTCTTTGAATCCTAATCTCATTGGATGTTTAGATGTAAATTGTGATCCTTTAGAGGTGAAACCATGTATTGGGAATAGTTTTTGCAATTTACAGTCATTAGTAAAATTTATGCATGGTGTGAACATTGAAGCATTTTGCATTTTTTGCTTTTCTACTTCATTGTGATCCTTAAGAGGCGAAACCATGTATTGGGATTAGTTTTTGCAATTTTCATAGTCATTAGAAAAAATTATGCATGGCGTGAACATTGAAGCGTTTTGCATTTTTGCTTTTCAACTTCATTGTGCAGTATATATTGTAGAGCAACTTTGGTTGCTGATGGGCAATTTATTTTTTATTTTTTTAATTGTAAGCTCCAATGCTTCAGTTTTTTGGGGAAATGCCAGCCTCATTGATCTTGTCCAGTAAAAAAAATGGACACCGTTTTATATGAAACCTTTCATTCAAAGGTTGTGACAGAAAAGAAGTGGAAGGTAGAAAATTGGACAACCTTCCCCTCAACCTTTTTTTTAAACAATAGAAGAGGTAGAAGAGGAAGTAAAGATTTGATAATAAACCCTTGTTTGATTCCCATTATTTTCAAAATGCATTTTTCTCTCTTCTTTTCAACCACACTTTTTTCAATAAAATAATATTACACGCAAACCCAAAACTTTTCTTTCTTTTTCAACTACACATTCTTGATTAATCTACTATTCCAAAATGCATTATTAAGAAAAAAATGGGGCTCAAACATGCTTTAAGATAGTATACTAAATTATAGTATTCAAGAAAAAATAGGCTATTATTCGACATTAATACATTATCGATCTAACTAGGCAGTTGCTCTAAAGTCTATGGCATGCTTCCTTAACATGATATTTTTTTGTTCTCTAGATTGAAAAAGAAGCAGTAATTCATTGGGTTTTGTCATTGCAAGCTCATCCAAAGAATGAGGTTGAATTGAACAATGGTAAAGTTCTTTATTTTTGCAGGAAATGTTTATTTTGTTTAGTAGATATAAGGATATAATTCGTATGGTTAATGTTTACATTAAAAATACAGGACAATTTTATGGTTTCCATGGTTCTAGAAGCTCTCAATATCATTTTACTGATGATGGGGTACATGAACAGGTTATACACAGTGATTTCTGCAGAAATCCTCTAAAATGGTGTGTTCTCTTTTGTTGTAACAGTTATTGAATGCATTCTTTTGGATATTTTTCCACTTGCAGGTAGCAATCCCGAATGGAAGTCACCTGGCAAGCACTTACTGTGCACTAGCCATATTAAAGACTGTTGGCCATGATTTATCACTTGTTGACTCCAAATCTTTATTGGGATCAATGAGAAACCTTCAGCAGCCTGACGGGAGGTAAGCTAAGTAATGCTTTATTTGGTTGTTCTAATAACTCTGTTTGTTACTAGATTTGTAGCACGTTTGAGATTGTGTAAAAGAATTGTAGGGAAGGGGCAAAATGACTTAAAGTCAACTTCTGAAGATATGAAGAATCTAGGCACCCTCCACAACACGCTATCTTCATCTCTACACAACACTCCTCCTCTCGTCCTCTTCAGACATGCTCCTCTCTAGACACATGCAGGACATTTCTTAACCACTTACTTCGTCATTGACTTAATTTATCTTCAATTGCTGTCAATTTCCACTTGTTAGTGTATTTTCGTTATTTTAACTAGTTTTTATTTTAAAAATCAAGTTTAAGTTTCTAGGGAAGTGATGCATTTATTTATTTATTTAAATTTAGTCTCTGTTTGGTGGAGATTAAAATCAAATTTTTAGTAAATTTTGATAAAATTGATGAAATGTGAGGTTGAAAAGTTGTGGGTCCTATGGAATATGTGGTTAAAATTAATTGTTGAATTTATCTTAGATTAAAACTTGGATTTTAATTTCTACCAAACAGGGGATTAGTTTACACCATCATGCCCTTCACTTGTAGATCAGATACTTTTTTCATCCAAGTCTGGTGCGCACACAATTTTCATAAATGGATGGCTTGGAGGCTTGATTTTACGAACTCTATATTTTCTTATGCCATGTTGAACCACTTCATCTAAAAGTTTAATATGACTTATTTAGATTAAGTGTTTCACAATATGGAGAAGTGGGTAGTTACATAGTGTTATATATGTGTGGAGATGGTGGTACTTTAGCTCAACAAATGGAGATGGACCAAAAACTGACACTAATTTGAATTGTTTCATCTTTAATAAAACATAAAGTATCTTCGCGTTTATACTAGATTTATAGTGAGACAAAATAATTAAATCAGCATATTAGTGATTTTCAGGGTAAATAATTAGTTGTGAAGGAGAGAATTAAAATCTATTTCACAAGAAGTGAGAATAAGTGAAAGAAAACAATCTTTGTGTTGGTCGATCAGATGCCCACGAATTTAGTTCTCATGATGGCTTTCTTCTTCTTCGTGCACACTCCCCTTTAAAATGATGGAAAATGAGTATGAAAGGGAGATGATGGATGTGGAAAATGCTGAAGGAACTGGGATGCAGTTGTTCCTGGTCCATGAGCATGTTTTGCTAAACATGTTCTGATAATTTTTTGTTTTGTAACTTTTTAAGTAAAAAAGGGTACTTATTCTGAAAGTAACTCACGCCTTCGAGTTAAAATGCGTAAATTATTTTCAGCATTGACCATTAAAAAATATTTGTTTACTAATGTATTTACAAGTATACTTTTTAAGCTTAGCCAAACACGCTGTGTGAAATAATTGTTGATGGAGAAAGTGGTGTATAATGTGGATATGCAATATGTCATGCCACAAGGGCACAGCATTTCAGATATATTCATTTAAAATTTTATTTATTTAGTTTGACTTCATTGCTGTCTTCTTTTAATGATATATTTATGTTGTTTTCAGGAAAAAACTCTTGTGGTTCCTTGTTTACATGAATGATTTAGGCTGTCTATAAATCCAAGTTACTCAAAAGTTCCTGCATTAAATGTATAATACCCCTTTCCTTTAAAAGAGAGGATGCTAAGTTTACTGTTCATCCCGTGCCCTCCCCCTTTCACACTTGAGCTGGTTATCTCCCACTTAAAATCTTCATTTTTTGAAGACGTGCCGTGTCTGCCTTTTTTTGGTTCTTTGGTTGACTAGAATTCAACACCACCCAATACAGGCCACTTCATTTAATGTTTATAGCAATTGGCATGTTCATTTTACCATTTGTCATCCATTTGGTTTATTGTTCATGTGAAATGTATCTCTCTTTCATACTTAAAACTGGTTATTACTTTATAAATACGTAATTTCAGTAGCTACTTTTACCCACTATCTGTTTATGGAATACTAATACTTTTAGGCTCAATTATCACTTATCAGTGCTCTAGAATAGGAGAAAATTCTCATCTTATACATTTATAAGGTTTATACAGTATGTACTAGTTAATAGAAATAGAAAGAGATGAAGGAAAAAAAGTACTACCGGTGATCGCACCTAGGTGCCATGACAACAGCCTCGTACAACTTCATTCACGAAAATTTTCTAGGAAGCACAGAGTACGATTCAGTGGAATTTAAATATTTTTATTAAAAGTAACCTCATCTCAATCTTCCTTCATGCTTTTATCCCTTTCGTTTCCTTTCGGTGTCATTGTCTAACTCAATTTATTAAAGAACGATATTAATATGTTTCACTGTTATTTGGTACCTGAAGGATTCAGCATGGCTGGTCTTAGTAAAATTCTTCTTGTAACTTAGTTTTATGAAAACACCCTTAGACCAATAAACGTTTGAGCCCCCCTTCCGTGCCAGAAATTTGGTGCCCGGGTCAAACCCGGGCACCCCCTATTGGTGGGGGGGCCTGACACTGTCAGGCCCCCCACCAATAGGGGGGGTGCCCGGGTTTGACCCGGGCACCAAATTTCTGTACAAGGGGCTTTGCCCTAAACGTTTTGCTGAAAAAGTGAAAAATAAGTTATCAAAGTTTTGTAGCATTTAATAGGTTGAAGTATGACATGGTGGGAATTTTACTCTTATCCTTTTCTAACCATAGCTTGAAAGACTGGACTAATAAAACTTATCTCAAAAACTGGTCTGATTATCTGACTCATTATATCTCATCTGTCCCAGTTTTATGCCCATTCATATTGGGGCAGAGACGGATCTCCGATTTGTTTTTTGTGCAGGTAAGAGGATGCTTTACAATTATTTGTTTGAGTTTTAGTTGCTGTTGAATATAAAGTCTTTATAGCCAAATATTTGATGCAGCGGCAATTTGTTCCATGTTGAAGAACTGGAATGGCATGGATAGGGAGAAAGCAAAGAATTACATCATAAGTTGCCAGGTATTTAATCTGCTATACATTCTTTTATCCATCTTCTGTTCTTCTTATTTGATGTACCTCTTTTCTTTTCCGTTATGGCATCTTTCATTATATTCTGATGTTTTCTTCTCAGAATAATAATTTTAAGTTCTTGAATTATTGCATTGCTTTGCAGTCATATGATGGTGGTTTTGGGTTGATACCTGGTTCAGAATCTCATGGTGAGTGAATGAAAAGTTCCTATTCTTTTTTGGTCTGACAGCTGGTATATTGCTTGTGTAACCCTATATCAACTGTCTTCACATTCATCTATCTAATCATGTAATGAGTTGCCCGCACCTTTTTCTCAAAAAGTTACCATGTAGATGCTTTTTTATGATCCGATGGGGAAAGAAAGTCGTGTATTGAAGTTTGAGCTGAGTTGACATTTTCTGCTGGAATCAGCCTTCATTGATAACTCTGTTCATAGATTAGAACACTACTGTCACGCTAAATTGATTAGAACATTTTCTGCTGCAATTGATTGGTTCAATAAGAAGTGGGTATCAGTGTTCTTGATTTGAGATATCTTAAACAATAGGTCATGTCTGTTTTTATTTTATTACTAGTGTAGTATTTATTTCTAATGATTTTTTACCTCGATGTTTTGAATAAGGTAATGAAGCTGTTCTAAACTGGAAACATCAAACCATGAATGTTAATTGATTTTGTGCACATTGTTAACACTCATGGACGGTAATTCTTTTAGCGTCACAGGTGGTGCCACTTACTGTGCTGTTGCAGCTCTCCGACTGATGGGATTTATTGATAAAGAGATACTGTCGAAAAATGCATCTTCTTGCACCATAAACGTGCCATTGCTTATTTATTGGAGCTTGCAGGTTTATTTCTAATTTACTTTAGAGGACGACGACTAAGCTTCACCTTAGGTTCTTGGAAAATGGAGGATAATCAAGCTCCCTGTGGACATCTATTTTATTAATCAATACTTCCAAAACTCACCCCTTTTCTCATGATATTAATGAGTTCATTGCTATCTTTTGAATCTGTGTTTTGCTCTGACAGAGAATGATTTTTATGTTTTTTGTTTGGTGCAGAGGCAGGCACAAGATGGCGGCTTTCAAGGTAGAACAAACAAGCCAGCTGATACATGTTATGCCTTTTGGTATGGTGAATGACCCTTGCATATGCTCAGTTTATTCAATATGTTTTTCATGACTTCACAATGGTTTGTGCTTGTATAGGGTTGGAGGAGTTCTAAGGATCTTGGGGGCAGATAAATTCATTGATGAGGGAGGTTTGCGTGAATTTCTATTAACATGTCAATCAGAGGTGCTTTCTTTTCTCCTTTTTTGTTTAGGTTGCCTATATTTATATTATATATACAATATGTCAATTATGACTATAGGGTCCAAGCAATTGCACAAAACTATAATAGTTTAGATTTATGGCATTGTAAAATACTAGTTTGCCCAAAAAATCTCATATGATTACAGAAACACATGAATATGCACACGTGCATGCAACTTCACGACATGAGAATATTGACCTTTACAACCTTCTATTTCTTTAATATTTGACCATACCATCGTGTCTGCCTGCCTGGTAATGTTATGGATGAGGTAGGAGAACTATGCCAGGCTCTTGAGACTGAGCCTAAGATGTTGAGGCTTGAGATAGGCTGAATAGAGAAATATGGAGTTTGAACTTAAGCATGATTTGAGCCTAATTCAAGTTAAGCTGAAGCTGAGAATATGAAAACTAAATTTCACTTTCTTACCGGTTAACTATTTATACATGCACACTATTCAACGTTTGCGAGCTGCCACCATCAACCTCAATCTTAGCTTGGACTTGAATAAACTTGAGTTGAGCATAGCTTTTGCCAAGTTCAGAAAGCTCGCAAGCTGGCTTGATTTGTTGTTAGGCCTCGGATTGTGGGTTAAAGGTCCACAACTCATGATTTAATGACTTTGTATGTTGAAGATGGTTGCTTGGATTTAGTAAAGAAGCTGAATGTTATTTCATTACTTAATCTTTCCTATGAAGATGTAAAAGGTAGTAATGGTAAAATTCTTCAGTGCCCCAATCCTTCTGTATTGCTGTCCATTTAAGAAGTATAGCAAGAATAGCTCATTTACAATTCAGCAGTAGTAGCATCTATATTTTCCAGAAACTCTCTCCGTACTGTGATTTCTTTTTCTTCTTCATGTCAGTATGGTAGTTTCAGTAAATTCCCAGGTTTGCTGCCAGATCTTTACCGTTCTTATTATGGATTTTGTGCATTTAGTCTGTTGAAGGAACCTGAATCCTTCGGTATTGCTGTCCATTTAAGAAGTATAGCAAGAATAGTTCATTTACAATTCAGCAGTAGTAGCTTCTATATTTTCCAGAAACTCTCTCCGTACTGATGATCTCTTTTTCTTCTTCATGTCAGTATGGTGGTTTCAGTAAATTCCCGGGTTTGCTGCCAGATCTTTACCATTCTTATTATGGATTTTGTGCATTTAGTCTGTTGAAGGAACCTGATATCAATGATTTATGTGTTGAACTGGGAATAACAACTATTGCGGCAATTGGACTCTGACTCAAAAATTATCTTATTTGTTTTCACTGTTATAGGATCATTTGGATCATGCCTCAATGCGACAATATTGGAGAGTATTCTTTAGAGAAGCTGACAGTATTTTGAGGACAATTGTTGGTATAAGAGAAAACGTGGTGATTGCTATGTTATCATTTATAAACTCGGGCCATTTCCTTTTCCAAATATTATTGTTATTTTTTTATTTCCCGTCACACAAGTATCCCACTTCTGGTAAATCCTTTTGCCTCAGCCAGCTTCCAGCCTAGTGCAATACTGATAACACTATTCATCGAAAATCTCAGCCATTTTATTCAAAGTGCGAGTTGCAGTACCAGCTCTCTGTCAAGGGGCTGGGCTTAATGACTCTTAAGACACCCAAAGGTAAAGTGTGTTCTGTATGATTTCGTGATATATATGATACACCTTTGTGAGGTACCCCTTTGCGAGATAGTAAGCATAAAGTATGAATGATTGAATCTTAATCATATAAAATCATTCACACTTGCAATGTGATGTAAAAGGCATCACGCCCTTAAAGCTCTGATTTGACAATATTGAATGTTACGTATGTGATGTATTTGGTACATTGTTGAGTGCATAAACTGAAAAATTGTCATGTCACGCTTTTGGATTTGATGACAATCTTTTTCGTTCCACTCAACTCTTTTGGACTACGTACTTTTCTACTTGCTATAAGTAGCTCCACACGTCTCCTAGAAGAACTTGGCATTGAAGAACTTTCAAAAGCATATAAAAAATGGAAAAGAAACTGCCCCACCTAGGTGCCTCTTTTCCTATGCGATATCGATTAGAATCAGTTTTCCTATAGACTGGTTCAATCTAGCACGACGAGTACAAATGTCCTAATTCGAGTTAGGTCTTGCTACTACTATATGGCAGAGTGATGCAAGGGTTAGAATATGTCTATTGCTAATCTCTTTACCGGACTCCCTTACCGAGATATCCAAGTGGCCCTTCTCTGTCCGATATATATGCAATATACAGATAGAGAACATTGGAGCAAGTCATGTGCAGCCTGACTTTTTTCAACAGTTGATAATCAATTGGCCAAGAAAAAGTGAAAGACCAAATGATTCAAGTTGGGTACCTTTCGGTTTCACACACGAGATATGATCACGGGCAATTGTCTAGTTTGTTCTCTTCAAAAATCCAAAACATAATATTATTTCTTTTCAACTTTCTTAATAAAATAGAAAAATAAATAATGATATTAAATCACGTCATTCATTGACAACCAAAAATAAGGTTATGAAATCATTACCAAGCTGGAAAAATAAAAAGCTTAACTCACCTTTTACAATAACCTATTACTATTATCAAGATGTACTCAAAGACTGTTTTATGGTTTTAAAACTTTCTAACCTGAACCATTCTCATTTTACATACAAGTAGGCCGAACCACTAGACCGCGACGGTCTGGACCTGTTTTACACCTCTACTCGTGTGACTCGCAATCAATTATATGAAAAAACAACTTAAACTTCACTAATCTCCCACTGTTTCAGTTTCGATCGAGCTTCTGATGCATCGGCCGCTTGTCGGATGGTAATTTGAAGTTTAGAGAGGAAGAAGGTAGAGAAAAAACCTGTGAACTAGTGCTTGAATTGTTAACTCCGTTAGTCTCTTCTTCTTGTTTGCTTTGAGCTACAATGAGTGTGATGAATGACCCATTTTCTTCGTTTTTTATGAACATTGAAGTTGAAGGGACTTCGAGTTGAACAGATTCATCATTCATATTTAGTTGTTTCCTCTGAAGCTTGTACTCAGCATCCTTCAAGAATTGGAACTTTGGAGGTGGCGAAGAAGACCTTAAACAACTGTTAAATGCTGCATCACTTGCTAATTCACAGAACGGATTAAAACCCTGCTTTTGATTATGTTTAGGAGTTAAAGGAGGAGTGAAATATGGCGGGGAATTAGCTAAAGGAGTTAAGAATGGAGTTTCAACAATCTCGACTAAATCACTTAAACTCCTACTTCTCGATTTCTTCGCGCTCTTCCTATCATCTTCGGACTCCATTTCCTCCCTCGTTTCTTCGGTTATAGTGAAGAGAAATCTTGGCGGGCCGGAAAAATTCTGCTGCAGCATCCTGATTTCAGCCTCCACTCCTGATAAATCTTCTCCGAATGGCTTGAGATTTGAATAGACATGAAGGTGATGATGAGGTTGTGGTTCATGGACGAGAGTATTAGAGGTACACAATTGTTGAGCATTAGTACTCGATGACGCCTTTTTGCAACACAACAATTCTCTTCCAGTACCACTGTGGCAACTATCTTCTTCTTCGTCGTTACCACTTTCTGTGATCTTCTTTTTCCACCATAACAAATAGTAAAGCTCAGCAATAAGAGCCAGTAATAAACACCCAAAAACAACACTCAAACCAAGCCCTACTCTACTCAAAGATTTCATCTTAATTGGTATCCAAGTATAACAACAACACTTACAAATGAAACTTCATTGAAAATGGTCATAACTCATAAGAAAAAGCTTGAAAGGTCAAAAGTGGATAATCTCATCTCCTCCAATAATATCAATATCATTTCATGGAAAAAATACAAAACCAAAACCTAAGACCGTGAAATTATTGATATCGAATCGCTTGTCTAATATGTGGTTGGAAATAGTATACTTCGAGAGATATACAGATGATCAATGCCAAAGGCAAGTTTTAATCAACAACTTTTTCTCTCTTTTGTCCCTCTTCATATCTTTTTCTTTTTACTTTCTTGGGGAGGGGAGAGCTGGTGGGGTTATTAAGTGTACAGCACAGGCAAATATTCTCGAGATTGGTACGACTTTCCTGTTGATCTTACCTTAGAACAAATACAGGTGCTGCGGCAGCACATGAGTGGATGATTTTTTATTTTTTTTTACCTCAACAGTCATGAAACAACATGTTTATTTTATGAAACTCTTCTTTATGCGTAGCATGGTTCTCAATTTGTCCTATTGATTCTTGAATTGGGTCCTTGTTTGAGTTATATTAAAATTTTTATTTTCATTCACCTACTCATTTTTAATCATACATTCTTCAATAAAATAATATTTTTCATCACATCAATAACTTTTCCTACTTTTTCAACCACACATTCTACATCAATCTACTATTCTAGAATACATACATTTTTTCAGAACTCCAGTTTTGCTTGAGGCTACCGCGTCAAGGGTTCGAATCCTGAAATATGGATTTGGCCATTGGGTAAGTGCAAGTGTACAAGCAATATTTCACCTTGTACCTTTGGAGGCATAACCTGCGATTTACTTCCTTCACCAAAGCCCAGGACAGGGCAGGTGAGGGCCGTCAAGGTTGCGGTTCATCCATTTTTAGAATACATTCTTTCAAAATAATGTGGCTCAAACACACCGAAAAAATGGGAATAATGTTGTTTTCAAACATTTTAAAGATATTAGTTAGACTTATTAGCACAAAACGTGCCTACGTTTGATAGTTAGTGTGCAAAACATCCCAACGTTTCATTTTTTTGCATTTTCGCCCATATTTCAACATTTCAGTGTGGAAAACGTCATTTTCACTATTTTTTAGTGTAAAATGACCAATTTCCCCTCAAATTTAAATAAAACAAAGAAAATGAAATGAAAAATAAAAAAATAAATTGTAATTATACTCTCAAACTTTTTAAAAAGTGCAAGTGGGTCCAAAAGTCTTATTAAAAGGCTTAAGCACAAAACGACCCTACGTTTACAATTAATGCGGAAAACGTCCTACGTTTCAAACATGTTTGTATTTGCCTCAAATAGCACAAATGTCCCTCACGGTTGACACTTATTGCGTAAAACATCCTTACGTTTCATTTCTTTTTACATTTTCGTCCTTATTTCAACGTTTCATTGCGGAAAAAAACGTCATTTTCACTATTGGTGTGATGGATAACGGTCATATTTTTCATTTTTATGAGTTTTTAATGAGAAACAAACGGAAGCTTAAACTTTTTGCATGTCTTAAGTCTTTACTCTTTTTTAAGTAATAATGCAATTCATTTTATCACTAAAGTATGATATGTATTACGATAATATATGTATATCATGTGTTAGACTTATTATTGGTAAGTGACGGGTAAATCTTTGAGGACGAAAATATTTTAAGGGGGTGAGAATGTAATACCCCGAAAATTTTCATAAAATATAATTCAATTTTTATATACTATATTTTAATATTTTGAAAGTTAGGGACTAAATGATATATTTATCAAATTTTATTTTATTTATGTCAAATATTTAGATATTGATGGAATTATCGTAAATATATTAATATTGGTCTCGTTGGATAAATCGTAATTAGATACATAAATCAGATTCGAAAAAAAATCGATTCGGATAAGTTAGCTCCAAGATATTTTAGTTTGAATGAATTAGCAAAAGCTAATTTATTTTTATTATTATTTAATTATAATTTTGAAAGTAAGGGGTGGTGAAAAAAGATTTTCTGTTAAAACAAGAAATTCCGTTAGTTTTTCCGTTAAATCAAGAAATTCCGTTAGTTTTTCCGTTAAACCAACATATTTCGTTTAATAGCCACTTTTTATATGTAGAAAGATATATATTTTAACATTTTAATCTAAAGATATTATTATAACCATCATTTTACCATTTTTCATAAGTAGTGGAAGATCGTTTAGGATATGGATGCCAACTAAGCAATTTCCATCACTTTGGGGACAATGGTAATGGAACATACTTGTGAAATTTGAAATTAATTAAAGTTCAGTGAACTCAATTGAGATAAATTAAAATTTAATGATCCAATCATGATTTCATTGAAAGTTCAATTACCACAAAAAAATTTTACAGCAAAAATTGGTAAAGCATTGAAATTTTGTACAGAGGGTCCATGTTATCCAAACACGTCGTGGACAAAAAGTAAATATATTTATAATTATATTAATAAATTTACCCATAAATAAATAAGTCCCATAAACGTAAGAATTACTTTAAACTAGTAATCTACAAAATAAGGTAATTATTTGAAACATTCTATATTATTTAATAATGTAAAATTACAGCTTCCTAACCCATTGAAAATGAGCAAGTAGGTTCCCAACCTAATATTTTGGCAGCTTCGTTTCTGATCTTTTATTTGTGTAATACTTGGACGATTTTACCCTTTTGTTTAAGAGGGTGTTCGAGGGTAGATTAAAATCAGATTTTTAGTGAATTGTGATAGAAGTTTTTGAAATGTGTGGTTGAAAAGATGTGGGACCAATGAAAAATGTAGTTGATATTGATTGTTTAACTTTGACTTATATTAAAATCAGATTTTAATCCGGCCAAACAAGCCCTAATTATACAAAAAATTAAACAACAAAAATGTAGCCTCCATTTTCAGATTGAGAATCTTCTTTTGTTCCTCCGTACCCTCCTCTCTCTATTCTATATATATACATATGTGATTTTAGTAGCATTTGGTCCCCAAATAGACACCATTTAAGAGTCTTGGACGAATTTCTGTCTATTGGGGGCCGCAGTGTTACTCAGATAATAGATTAGGAACTTAAATGCCAAGAAAGATATATTTTCCAAAAAAATTGTGAATTTTTTTTTCCTGCTCTCTCCCTGAAGCAAACCAAGCATTCATGATTTAATATACACTATAAATTTTCTATACCGACAAAAAAATGTGCATATCAATCCTTGCCTGAGTAAAAGGGTGCTAAAGACTAGCATAAAAGCAGTCGAAAACTTGTCAATCATATTAAACTCCTCGCTCTCAAATATGAGAACGAAAAATACTATAAGAAATAAAGCTAGAATAAAAACTTTGCAAGTTTTGACCCGTACAACAAAGTAGTTTTCTTTGGCCAATCAGAAGCACTTTCTATGCACAATTGATGGACCGGAATCATCATACTCCGCCTTGGCAATCCACATCTGCACAAAACGTAGACACCAAAAGATTCTTCCCCTTAGAAACTTTTTATGTTAAAGTATCATGTATATAAACAATCCATTACAGGGTAATAGTAATATAAACCTGCTGGAAAGTGCTGAGGGATGCCAAGATGGAGCCTCCAATCCAGACACTGTATTTTCTTTCGGGGGTGCAACCACCTTAATCTTCATGCTGCTCGGAGCTAAAGCTGAAATTTCCTTGTTCATTCTGTCAGCAATACCCGGGAACATGGTTGAACCACCACTGAGAACAATATTGCCATAAACATCTTTCCTAATATCAAACATCACACTTCATGATGGAGTTGTATGTGGTCTCACGAATTCCTGCAGCAGCTCAGCTTCCATTCCAATCATTTAAAGGCTGAAAAAGGACCTCAGGGCATCGAAAAAGCTCAGAGCCAGTGGTAATCACCTGTCCATCAGGCAACTTATAGCTCTTTTCTACACTAGAGCTTGTCTTTGGAGTCTCGAGCTCCTGTTCGTAGTCAAGGGCAATGTAAGCTAACTTCTCTTTCACTTCTCTCAAAATTTCCCGCTCTGCTGAGGTGGTGAATGAGTAAACACACTCAGTAAGGATTTTCATCAAGTGATCAGTAAGGTCACGACCAGCCAAGGCAAGACGAAGGATGGCATGCAGAAGGGCATATCTTTCATATATTGGTACAGTGTGGCTGCCACCAACACCAGATTTCAGCACAATACCTGAGCAGGAAGCATCATGTCATGTCAGCAAGATCGGAATTTTAATTAGGGACGTTCACTCGACATTTTGACTTGTTGAAACTCAGGCAGGAAATCTCAGCCTGCATAAATTAAAGACGGTTCACTTTTATCCTATTTTCTTTTCTTTTCAAATTTTATTGAAAGTTGGAATATATGGACTTGCAAAGCCCACCGTTTAGAAGCTTCTACAAATTGACACCAGAAAGAACGATGAATCCCATATCATTATGGAAAACACAAACTACTTGAAGTGTGAAAAATGCTCACCAGTAGTAAGACCACTAGCTTACAGGGAAAGGACAGTTTGAATAGCAACATACATAGCAGGAGTGTTGGATGTCTCAAACATAATTTGTGTCATCTTCTCACGATTGGCCTTGGGGTTGAGAGGTGCTTCAGTTAGGAGAACTGGGTGCTCTTCTGGGGCAACACGAAGCTCACTGTAGAAAGTGTGATGCCATATCTTTTTTTGTCATCCCAATTGCTTACAATACCATGCTCAATTGGGTACTTCAGTGTTAAAATACCACGTTTTGACTAGGCTTCATCTCCAATGCATGCATCTTTTTGTCCCATACCCACTATCACACCAGTGTGACGGGGGCGACCAACAATGCTAGGGAACACAGCTCGTGGAGCATCATCTTGATAGAATACCATCAATGTGGAAGGACCTAGAAGAATTGAGAAGCTTATTCAGTTAGAAACAGATTAAGTTAGGGGCAGGGGTATTGTGGAGAATAGGGCGAAGATAGATTGCCTATAAATGTAATAAGGGGGGATGTGGGATAGTCATTCAGTGATTAGTGGTTGATTTAGGGGGAGAGATCTAAGCCTCTCGAATGCTTGGAATTGTTAATTTCTTTAGTTTCCATTTCAATGAATAACCAATCACTACTCTGTTGAATTCTCAATACAAACATCAACCCGCAGCATAATTACAGCCTATCCACCAGTAGGCAAAGCACCATCTCCAAAAGCAGAGTAAACCATCATTTGAATCACAGCAGCAAGGGATCCTATCACATCTCCAGCAAATCCAGCCTAGAAACATGTCAAACTCAAATTTTGCTAGGGGAAGATAGGTAAAATCTGGGCAGCAAAGCAGGTTTGCAATCTTAAGGATAAACGAACTTCAAATTATACCTTAACCATGCCTGTCCCATTGTCACACACGAGTGGCTGGAAGTCATCAGCTTCTGCCATCTTATGCTGCTTTCTGTGTATATACAGCTTCACTAAGTACATCTTTGATTTCATTGATTTTTATGATCTTTTACGTGTCTAACACAACTAAAGAGAGTATTTTGTGGCCATCCGAATGGAAAACAGGGTAAATTTATGATGCATAAACCGAGAGGCCCAATCAAGACAATGTATCAGAAAAACCCGATATATGACTAAAGATATTAGAACGTAATCAGCACACAGGTGGTATCAAAATCAAGCAGAAAAGATTATTACAAAAAAGCCAAAACATTAAATATTGACTCCAATAAAAACAAGACACAAGCCATGCTACATCAGCTGCAAAAACTGTTCAACGTTATTACAACCAATAACCATCAAATGAGAATAAAATGGCACAAGAACTACAATGTGTAACTAAAAACAAAAGTATTGTGATGCTACAACCAGTTTTCACAATTCAACTCCAAGTAGCATCCATGTTAAATAAAGGAAAAAAACATAACAAATGATTGAAAATAGGATACATAAAGAGCAATGATAAAAGTGTCATTTCAAAATATCTCTCATCTTAATCAAGCGATCATTTTACTATTCTCCTGATTCTGCTTCATTTAATTTGTGAACAAATTTGTGCTAATTGACATTTGAAATATTTTATTTCCATCAAATAATAAAAAATAAAAATTAGGAACAAGAAAGCAACATATATATAAATGTGAAGAATACAGGTATTTGAAAACAGAAAACAACAAAAGATATTCCTGTAAATATTGCAGGAAAATATCTAAGAAGCAAAGTTTGAATCAACTACAAGTGAAGACCCTTGAAACTAATCTGTAATTTCAATATATCTATCAGATGATTGAAGACTGCCAATTCCAAATCATGCCAAAAATTAAGACGACGTGATTGCCAATATATGTGCTGTTGTCTTCTCTCCTTGTTTAATAATGATCAAATTCGATTTTACGTTTTAATTCTGAAAAACAGACAATAGATATAGAATCTATAGCACCCCCAATAAAGTGAAGATGTATACATGAGATCTACAACACCCATAGTAAAAATCCAACAGGTAACGAGAAATAAGCAAAGCATCCCAAAGGAGATGGAAAGAAGACATGCCTCGAAGGTCATAGCACGCTACTTCTCGGAAATAGAGTTAATACGCCTTATCATCCAATCCTATCAGTCCTCCAGCCAAAAATCCTTGTAATCGGTTGAATACATCGCGGCTCAACATTCTGGTGTTATCTAATAGTTATGAGAATTTCTTCCTCAAGAGTAATTAGTAACCAGAATTGACATCATAAAAGAAATATTACTGTAAGTAGCTGTAAATCCATGAAAATTCACATACTTCATTTATCATGAGAAAAGCAATACATTCAGGCTCAAAAGAATAAAACATCCGCAAAAATTCCATCCAAATCTCAATGCTAGTGACGTGCAAGTCCCAATATATCCGTCTACCTCATAAATTATACATTTTAAAAGTCGAATGAAACAGAAATATGGATTCACCCAAACAAAAACACATTTACAGAAGCATTTTTTCAACAAAAATTGGACGCCTATAAACAGATAAAATAAGATAGCTCAGCTACACGAGTGCGCAGATCAACAATTTCATAGAATACCAACAGATAGATATGATAAGAGGTGCATACCAGGTAACGAAATTAAGAATGAATCAATATGCAATAGATCTACAAAACTGCATTAAATGAAAATAAAATAGGAAACGTACCTTCGAAATTATCGCTAGAGGGAACAGCAGTGGTTATTAAACGGGGAGGGAGAGCAAGGAGAGAATGAAAGAATACGGATGAATTTGCTATATTTTAAAAGTTAAGAACTAACTTGTTAGTAAGGAAATATATTGAGGTCCAGTAGGAAATTTTCCTTTATCCATAAATTGAAGGTCAACGTCTACAGTATGGAGAAATCTGCCGTTGAGTATATTTCCAATTCTAATTTCAAATTTCCATTTCCACTTCTTGTATTTTCTTTCATGCATTCCTTCTATCTCTCTCTTTTCATTGAGTGAAAAACATTCTTGGACACTAACTTGTAGTGGAGTTTCAATTTAGTCATTCATCTTTACTTTATTTTAATTAATATAACTACTAAAGTTATCAATTTATTTAGATTACATTATTGACGTCTATGGTAAATTTTAAATGAGTGATGGATCTGTATATAGATGTGGCACCTGTTCACCATTCAAATAGCTAGAGTTGACATATGTTCAAAATTTGTTGTTCCGTTAAATTTTTGACATCTCACCACATCACTTCTTAATAAATGAAAAGAAGCAAAAATGTGTTGGTCACTTCCCGTTTGCTAAGAAATAATGATGTAATAAGGTGTCAAAAATGTGTTGGGGAGTTCACAAAATTCGGAGCAACAGATAGCTAAACCAAAAATTCCACATCGAACATGAGGATAATTACATTACCAATGTCCATTGATTCAATCCATTACAAAACAGACACTTGATAAACAACATTGTAATACCCAACTCACAGTATAAGTTGGACAACAACATTACAAAACTAAACTTGCACAGATGAGTTACCCAAGTCTAATAAGAAAATTATTTCAAATGACAAAATTCAATCAACAGAAACGAAACTATGGCATGATGCATATATTAGACAGCACAGAAGGTGGATTTGGAGGGATAGATTATCTGTAACTTGTCATCTTCTGCTTATTATCACAAGGGAAGTAAGTAACGGAATTCAGAGGCATAAGGCTGAATCTCTAAAAGTTGTGACTTATTTGTTTCGCCATTTACTAGACACTCCATAATCAACCTTTTCAACGAGGAGTTGCTTCTTGTTGTATGTGGAAGTTGGCTGTAAATCCATTCTAGCAGTGAATCCATGTCATCGGCGAAATCTTTCATGTGCCACTGCATCAGTTTTGGCACTAAAATCTTTTTCTTGCTTGTAATTCCAACTGAAGCTTCCAAATACTCTACTTTAGCTCTCTCTAATTCATTCACGACTTCGTCAGCCGTGTAAATCCTTAACTGCAAACCATTTTGAACCAGTATAAATTTGGCGTAGATAATGAATAGCTGCATAGATATATCGAACTACTTACGGCTGGAGAAGACCAGGTGCCTCGGCAAAGAGCAAATGTGACATTGGGTTCTGGATAACCAAGACCGTAAGTACGCCTCAGAAGCATCTCTTTCTCATCTATTAGCTCCTGTATGTATGTACATACTCCATTATGTATAATATGTCACACGCTTATTATTCATAAAACTTAACCACACATTTTTCAATAAAATAATTTACACGCAAATCCAAAAAAAAATCTTATTTTTTAACCACATGCCTTTAATACACTATTAAAAAATGCATTTTATGACAAAAAGGGGGTTCAAACAAGCCATATCTTTCTATATATAAAGCCCCTGTTTGAAACCCATTTTCAAAGAAATAGAAATTTTGGAATAGTGATTGATGTGAGATTGTGTGGTGGAAAAGTGATGAAAAGTTTTTGATTTGTGTGTAATATTATTTTATTTGGAGAATGTGTGGTTGAAATGAAGAATGAGAATGAGAAATAGAAATAGAAATAGAAATTAAAGGGTGTCAAACGGGGGCAAAAAGTGTCTATTTAACGGAATTTGTTGGTTTAACGGAAAAACTAACGGAATTTTTTGATTTAACGGAAAAACTAACGGAATTTCATGTTTTTAACGGAAAATCATTTTTCATCACCCATACTTTCAAAATTATAATTAAATAATAATAATAATAATAAATTAGCTTTTGATAATTCCTTCAAACTAAAATATTTTGGAGCTAACTTATCCGAATCAACTTTTTCTCGAATCTGATTTATGTATCTAATTACGATTTATCCAACGAGACCAATATTCATATATTTACGATAACTCCATCAATATCTAAATATTTGACACAAATAAAATATAATTTGATAAATATATCATTTAGTCCATAACTTTCAAAATATTAAAATATAGTATATAAAAATTGAATTATATTTTATGAAAATTTTTGGGGTATTACATTCTCACCCCCTTAAAATATTTTCGTCCTCGAAAATTTACCCGTCACTTACCAATATTAAGTCTAACACATGATATACATATATTATCGTAATACATATCATACTTTAGCGATAAAATGAATTGTATTATTACTTAAAAAAGAGTAAAGAATTAAGTCATGCAAAAAGTTTAAACCTCCGTTTGTTTCTAATTAAAAACCCATCAAAATGAAAAATATGACCGTTATCCATCACATCAATATAACAATTTTGAATTTCTATCTCTTGTATGGGGTCCAATAACGGCTATATTTTTCATTCTCATTCTACATTAATAAGAATCAAATGAAGTCTAAGTAAACTCATCTTCTTACCCCTTAACATACCTTGAGTTTTCTGTTTGTGATTTTGAGTTGGAAATGACAGAGAGAAGTACTTTATTTAATTATTTATCAATTACATAAACATTACATCATTAATTATTTAATTAACCAAAAAAATTATATCTTTATTAATAACAAATTAATTCTTAAATAAAACTATTAAATATAAACTAAGCAAACGTGCATTGCACGTTGCTTATACCTAGTATATATATATATATATAATGGACCATCTTGTTTACAGTCTTGTTTTATCTCAGAGATTCCTTTGGAATATGGTAAGTTCATAAAATAAACTTGAGCTGTTATCATAATGGTCCAAGAAACTTCTAAGATCCTTTTTTTTTTTTTTTAGCATGAATTTGACCGCAGCATTAGTTAGAACTTGGAATGTCTTCACTTACACGTTCAGATTCTGCAGGATGGCGGAGGATGAAATGTTCAATTGCCAGAGAATTGAGTACAATCCCACCAACATTAATTGTTGCCTGTATCATAACTATCCATCACGAATATTGTGGTATTGCCAAAACTTAGTTAATTACATACTACACATATTAAATTACATACCTCGTTCATGAGTGCCAGAAGTTTCTCCTGTGTGGAGGGCAAGCCCTGCTGTAGAAATGCCTGTAATTTAATGGAATATTCATTAATTAAACTAAGTATTTTTATGCTGTTTATTTTGTTTCCTAGGAAATTAAAGTCTTAAAATGAAGTCTCACCGTACATTCATTACGCAGGCGTTATAGATATTAATCCAGAATGCCAACTTCTGCTTGTAGGTGAAGTAAGTTATGTTCACTTTGCTGAGTTTGTGCATTGAAATCCTACACAAAAGAATGCCTAGTGTCAAGTAGCT
The DNA here is from genome assembly GCA_019097785.1 of Fraxinus excelsior. Classification (NCBI taxonomy): domain Eukaryota; kingdom Viridiplantae; phylum Streptophyta; class Magnoliopsida; order Lamiales; family Oleaceae; genus Fraxinus; species Fraxinus excelsior. Next base: position 30,324,139 of record CM032632.1, on the reverse strand, counting down.
CAGAGAATAATCATAATGTACTTTATTGGAATCTCTGAAGTACCTCAACTTTCCCATGGCTGGAAGGCATTCAGAGAGACGGCTTTTGTCCAAGGAAGCTCTTGTGATTTGGATAAAGTTGTTATACGGTCCAACATCTCCAATGGTGCCATCAATGTCAGCCAATATTCTGTAAGGATCAAGATTATATGCACTCTGATTGAATGAGGGAATCGGCTCTATACAGCTGAACGCAGTTGTTTTTGACATGAAGCCTTTTGAGTTGATGCAGTTTAGAGAATGCTGCTTCTCTGATATTCTTTTGCTCTTGAATGTTGTCTGATTTAGATTCAGAAATATACTTATTAAGCACCTAATCAGTTCTTCTGACAGCTTATTTGGCCTCTTAATTTCACTTCCCAAATTGATTAGGGTGCTTCTTGAACATCTTGAATTCTCTACTATGCTTCTTGAACACCTTGAATTCTCTACTATGCCTGTTCAGACCAACCAAATAATAGGGTGGATTTCAAAATAAGCCTCAAGGTAAACCACAAGTAAGTGCTCAGGAGGTGATGTATGCACACATTTTATTTATTTATTTATTTTCACTTTTGATGGAAATGGGTGTCAGATCAATTATAAAGGAATATTTTGGTTTACCATTGATCCCCAGAGAAGTAATGCTTTCAATTTCTGTGGAGGCTCTTCTTCCCCTCCCAACCTCATACTTTCGATACTCATAATCTGATGATCTGCTAAGAATTTCAGTGCCTTTGGACTCTACATGGTTTGGCCGCTGGGAAGGTAACTTGTGTAATCGGCGTTGAATCCGCTGTGGCTGAAATTCTTTCAACTGTAGCAATTCCCATTCTTCGGTCTGCTTCTTTTCTTGGTAAACATTCAACTTGAGCTCATTTATCTTTCTCTCCAGCCAAATAATCTCTTCTTCCACTAATGCTACTTCTGCTAGAAGCACTTGAACCTGCATTTGATATATCACTTGGATTCTTCACTTGGAACTCATATTTAATCTTCAAATATGGTTTTCACAAGGGATGAACAATGAGTTATGTCAAACTTTCATGGGGGTCATAGCATTCAGAAAGTTTTTTTTTTTTTTTTCTTTTTTTCCTGTGAGCCACTTAATGCTAGACAGAACATAAAATTACTACCATACGCAACAGCAGAGAAAGTTTTATCCCAAATTAGAGCAGTTGAATTCTCGGGACTTTGAGGATGTGTTAAATGAAAATATAAACTTCTTTCTTCCTCCGGATTGATGCATAGTTTGGTACAAACAAGAACAAGGAGAATTCTGTAATGCCTTTATCAACTTCAACTACATATTTATCGAAAGGAAACTTCTAAAACCTCAATACCACTAAAGGACAAAAAATGGAAAAGAAAGACGACAAAAAGGAAGTAGTCCAGCATGAATTGTCCATTGTTTTTGTGTTTGTTCAGAACCTGAAATTTAAATATCCAAATTATCGACTGAAATCAGGATAATTTAAATCTTATGCAACGTAACCATCTGCCATATACATTATGCCACATTCGTTGACGTCTGAGTGCCTTTGAGATCATTTGAACTAACGAGGAAAAAATCCGACCACACGATTGCATCATTCCTTGGAGGAGCTTTAGCCTAACTGACTAGACACATCAACTTAAGTTTCATTAACACCCAGAAAGAGACTAGCCGAAGCAAATGTTGAAAAAGTTGGAACCAACTCGCTGTAATGCAATAGATTAGGTTGATGACTAGATCAGCCAGTATAATTTTGACAAAGCATTGCCTGGACTAGAAATATAAGGGAGGCATGTATCTGGAATATGTGATAGCGAGGGGTAACCTAAAGACTAACACGTGAGGTGAAACTAAAAAAGCAGCATGAGATATTTGGGAGAGACTGCTGATTATAAGGATAGACAATGGCATCTGTCCTCCAAGATACATTTTCCTCTAATTATCAACAAAACTGGAGACCTGGGGTCGTTCGTATCTTAATCGATTTTATCATTCCATGGCAAGCATGCATCCAAAAATTCCACTGCGTTCATTATGCCACATTTGTTAAATTAGCTTCAATGTCTTCAAAGGACAAGGTAATTTAGGTAATGTTATTGCCAATCAAGACCACTTTCCCTAATGCTTTGACAGCACGCAATAAACAGACAAGGAAGCAGAAAAACAACTCGAAATTTACTATCTCTTTCTGATCCTATTTCGAGTTTCCAAGATTTCACAACCCCAGAAAACCCCCAGAGAGAAAAAGCTTTCAATTGTTAAAACGGCTTTAATACTAATACTAAGGAAAAATCAGCTTCCATTAGCAGTAAAATTATGTGATCGTTAGGGCTTTGAAAATTAAATTAATTGAATACATTGTGGTCGCGTAGTCTTAGTGTCTTACTCTCCTCTTTCACACAGATAAGCAACGGGTTTCAAGGAAACAGACAACCGCTAATTAATGAATTAAACACTACCTTTTGTGGGAGCAACAAGGAGACGCATGAACAAGAGTGAATTGACCCATACAATGCACAATTCAAAACTTTGTTCAGTTGCAGTTCCCCATTTAATTCATGCTGCAATTTCTCCACCTGCAACATTAAACAGGGTGATGAGAAATTTATCAACTCCATCCCAAAAACTAAAATTCATTCCAACTCACCTCCTCCTCAAGCTGTTCTCTTGTTTGTTTCTCCTCACCTGGCTGCATCAACAAATCTTCGAATTTCATAATTCAAAACAGCCACAAGCAAGCAATCATGAAATCCCCATAAAAACCCAAAGTCTTTGTTGTGATATGCTTTCGATTTAATAGCTTTGAGCTTAAATTGATGAAGACAAATGGCGAAGAATACATGTAGCATGTGTGTGCGCGCATTTTAGAGAACGTGAATCCACCGTTGGCGTTTAACTTCAACCAGGAGGTGATAGACGTGAAGCCCATGAACAGTTTTAACATCTAACAGTTGGTGTTTAAGATTCCGACTCGACCGGGTTATACAACACGGTCGACACAGTTTGTGGCCCGATTCGAGTCAAGCTTATGAGCCTATGTTTTATTATTATTATTAAGGAATTGTGTTGCATAAAGAGCAACGCTACAATTTAAGTACAATTTCAATTAGGTTCTTCTATTTAGCTATCCATCATTTTGTATAATTGTAGTTTTAACTTTTAAGTACATTTTAACTAAATTGTCATGGATAGATTCTAGAAAGGCTAGATTAGTCTATCACCAAAAAAAGATCGATTAAATTTGGTGATTTTTTTTTTTTTTACGTGTATGTAAAAAGTTAAGAAAACTCGAAAAGTATTTACATATTGAACATTGGAGATATAAACATTTTGAATTGAACGTCTTTATAAAGAAGACATTATGTTTCGTTCTAATGTCCCAATCTCCTAATGAAGCTTTCGTTATGGGTGAAGCGTCGTATAATTAACATAGATGGATAGGGGTGGGCGTGGGTTGGGTCGGTTTTTCCTCCAACCCATACCCAACCCAACCCATGTAAAGATTGAAACTCAACCCAACCAAATGTCGGTCGAGTTGTGACGACCTATCAACAAACATTAAAGTCACCAAAGCATTAAATTTAAAGCAACATTAATATATTGTGTTAAAGAGAGATGTATTGGAAGAGAGATCTCATCCAAAATCACAACCAATGTTGATGATTTGGTGAGACGACGCCCGCCGCGTGAGAGAGATGATGGAAGATATATTAGGATTTTTTTTTTTGTCTTTCACTTTTTTTTTTGACTGGGTCTTTCACTTTTATTCTGTTTTAGTTTGGCAAAATTTTTTAATTTTTTAATTAGCGGTTCGGGTTGAATGATTTTTGTCGGGTTGGATGGGTTAACCCACAACCCGACCCAACCCGACCAACTTAATCTTGCAAACCAACCTAACCCAACCCAAGAAAAAAATGGCAAAAATCGACCCAACCCGGTCTGGTTGGGTTGGGTCGGGTTGTGCGGATTTTTGCCCACCCCTATAGATGGATTGCTATTTTAATTGTCGTTATTGTCAACTTTTGATCCACCCCATCATGCCTCCACCTTCTTTGTCGTACCTTGTTTCACTACTTTTATTAAAAATCTATCACCGTCACGTGCAATTGGAGAAGCTAGGAGGCGACAAATAATCTAAAGCACGAAGACATATTTTATGGCACGCTAAACATTTTCAATTTTTTTACGAAAATAACAAGAGTGGAAATATTTTTATTCTAAGCCCGTGCATTTTTTCCGAAAATGAGAGTGAAATATTCTATCATTATACAGTGAACCTAGCCCAGTTTGGCAGCCATTTTTGACCGTGTTGCCTGAATCAGCTGAAAATATTATGTTGCCCCCTACTTGTTTTATGCCAAACTTTTTTTTTTTAAAAAAAACCATTATGACATTTCAAAAGTCAACAGACGCCTGATTTTTGTGTTTTTAAATATTGTGGCTACGTCATCATAGTTTTTACTGTTGCAACAATGGCAATTTTTTATTAAAATGAGGAATTAATGTGCATCAAACAGAGTCTAAAGAATAAATTCATTGACAGTGTATTTGATAGAAATTAAAACTGAAAAACTAATCGTTATTAGTGACTTTTATTAGACGAGTGAGACCCAGTAACAATTATATTTTAAATTTTAATCTGTACCGAATACGCCATGAATGTGAAACTTGCAAAAACGTACTTCAGACGGTTGGACCTTTGCAACTCCAAAATATGAGTCCATTTGATAGAGATTAAAATTGAAAAATTAATCATTATTATTGACTTTTATTAGACGAATGAGATTCAATAACAATTATATTTTCAATTTTAATTGAAAAACTAGTCGTTATTATTGACTTTTATTAGACGAGTGAGACCCAATAAAGATTATATTTTCAATTTTAATTGAATTTTAATCTGTACCGAATACGCCCTGAATGTGAAACTTGCAAAAACGTACTTCAGACAGTTGGACCTTTGCAACTCCAAAATATGAGCCCGTTTGATAGAGATTAAAATTTAAAAATTAGTTATTATTGTTGATTTTTATTAGACGAATGAAATTCAAAAATAATTATATTTTCAATTTTAATTGAATTTTAATCGGTATCAAATGGATTCTCTATAACAAAAGGAATAAAGGAGATCCAAAATTTATACCTTGTGCACCTCCAATAAGTTCCAATTTTTCAAAAAAAATAAAAATAAAAATTCTCAAACGTTGACCGACTTCCAAAGGGGGGCCATATCATCTCATATGATAACAATGGCCGCCTCCCAGCCAACGATCCCAGTCTCGAACTCCCAATCGGAATCCGGTGCCCCCATCGCCACCACGCCAGCCTTTCGCAGTTTTCTCTCTCGTATTTCGGCCACCGTCCAGCATGGCCTCTCCCAACGCCGCCCCTGGTCGGAACTACTCGACCGATCCTCCTTCTCTCGTCCCGATTCCCTCTCTGACGCCGTTTCCCGCATTCGGAACAACTTCTCTTACTTCCGGGTCAATTATATTTCTCTAATTGCATTGTCCCTCGCTCTCTCCCTCCTCTCCCACCCTCTTTCACTACTTGTATTACTGGCCCTACTCGCCGCCTGGATCTTCTTGTACCTCTTCCGGCCTTCGGATCAACAGGTCGTTATCGGTGGACGTACGTTTTCTGACCGTGAAATTATGGGGATTTTGGTGGTGCTCACCGTAGTTGTGGTGTTTCTCACCAGCGTAGGATCACTGCTCATCTCGGCCGTGCTTGTTGGTTTAGCTGTCGTTTGCGCTCATGGTGCGTTCAGGATGCCGGAGGATTTGTTCTTGGACGATCAGGACTCGTCCAACGCTGGGTTTCTCTCGTTCCTTGGTGGCGCTGCTCCTTCTGCCGCTGCAGCAGCAGCTCCGGCCGTCGCTACCAGGGTATAATTTTACTGATAATCTGAGGTAAGGTTGGTTTTGGTTTAAATTTCATGATTAATTGAATAATCTTCAATTAATTTCTGGTGACGAAATTATAAGGAACTGTACTGGACCCATTTTGTGAAATTCGTTTCTGCTTTTTTGGTTAAATAGATTATTGCACAAGTTTAGTTTGAAACACATGAACAATATTGGGGACTTGTTGGCCTTCTCCATTACCCTCGGTTAAGATGGTGTTTATTATGGAAATTTTGGAACCTGCTCATGATTATTTTTATTATGAGGAACTGTATGGAACCCATATTTGGAAATTCATTACTTCTTTTCTTAACTAGGTTAGATCTTTGACTTGTAATATCTGTGTCACATGCGTCGTAAAATGTTTGTTAATGTTATATACTGATTCTTAGATTTCTTAAACAATCAATTTTATAGTGAAATGCTGGTTGCTGGATAAAATGTAGCACAGGTGATGGGCGGACCCACATGGGGTCAAGTGACCCCAAAAAAAAAAAATTTGACTTTCTTTTTCTTTTTCAAATATTTTGTCGTTCCTTTTTTTTTTTTTCTCTTTCCAAGTATAAGTTTCTTACTTATGCTCAATGAGTGTTCTTGTTCGTTTATCTGTTTATCCGTTTGTTAGAGATGTCAAACAAGCTCGTCTTTGACGAGCCCAAGCCAAGCCGCAAGTAAGCTCAACGAGCGGCTCGTGAAAAAAAAAAGAAAAATTAAAAAAAAAAGTGAAAAAGTTTAAAAAAAAAAACTCAAAAAGCTCGTTGGCTCACGTCTTGGCTCGCTGCTCGGCTCGTGAGCTCACGAGCTTGTGGGCCGAGCCGAGCTCAAGCTGAGCTCGTGGGTTTAACGGCCGAGCGGCTCGTTCCATTGCCATCACTACCGTTTGTTAGCAAATTAATTATTGAGTTTTGTCTTTAGAAATTCTTCAAATATGAATTTAGCGGTGAAGAAATAGAGGGTAAGGGTTTTAAACATGGAAGAATCTTTACCGTTTCTAAATTCTTTTTAGACATTTTGAAGAAGTAAAAATGGTGAGCAACAACGAGATTTTCAGGTCTAAGATCACAGTTTATGTGTTGGATTCTTACATCCTTTGGACTTTTGATGTTCGTCGTATATGATATTTGATTGAAATTAATAAGTAAGTTATTTTTTTATTTTTTTTGTACTATATATTTGATTTTGTATGATTTAGAGGGTTGAATGTGATTGGGAAGATGGGGGTGTCTTTGAAATTAATATTTTAGATGGAGGATTTTTTGGAGTTCAAGATTTGGGCAATTTCGAAGTTTAACGAAGTTTGGCCTCTTAGGCATAATTAAGTTTGTTCTTTGGCTGACTATGTGTTAAAAATTGGATGTTTAGATTAGCGGATTATTGCCCTCAAATTTCAATTTCAGTTTCCCGCAAAACCTTTACTTCCATCCACGACTTCTCACAAAAGATGAAAATGTGTCGATTATAATTGTGGTCGTGTATTGACTTATTTTCATTAATGTTATGTTGTATTTTAAAAAAACGCATTTTAATTTTTTGCCCCACAATACAAAAACTCTGGATCCACCCATGGCAAAGGTTATCGCTTAATATAGACAAGTTTAATTGGTTAGTTGAATTTAAATTACATTGACATTTTGGGAACTTGTCAGCCATCACCGTTATCCATGTGAACTATCATAAATGCATCAAACTTTGAGATGGTATCTAATATGGAAAATTTGGAACCTGATCTTGACCATTTTTATATAACATTACAAGGTTTTGTCTCAATGCTTGATGTAAGTATTGTTCCTTTAATTTAATAATGGTTTGCTTAGATAATTCGCTGCATCAGGCGTTTAGTCTTGTTTTTGTTAGATCAGGGAGCAGTATGTGAGATTGTACTAGAACTGTAGTATGGTAGGTGACTTTGTTTTAGAAAACCACTCGTTATAGCCATTATTCTCTTGTATGTTTTTTAAAAAGCTTAGGAAGAAATACATGGAGTTAGATGACATGCTAAAACTGTAGGGTTAAGTATGCTAAATGATATATTTGAGGAACCTGCGACTTGTGGGAATCTAGTATGTAGTTATATCAGAGAATGGAGGTGCACAGCGAACTAATGTTGCTGATTGTAGCAACTTTGATACGGAGCTGGACTACCTGAGATCCAATTGTTAGAATATGCAAAGCAAGAGTCTAATTTAAGATTTGAGATGGGGCGTGTTGGTAAAAAGCAAATGCATTTTCAAGTAAATATTATTTTGTATAAGTGGTGCACCGTGTTCATGACCTTGTGATTTATTTGACTCGTACAAGACGAGAGTCCTAATTTCATGTTGCTGGAAGATGAAAGGCATTCTATATGCAAGTATCATTAATGAGATTGAAGAAAAACTATTGGGGAGAGAGATGAAACTAAGATCTGTATATACAAGTAAAAATAATTAGTATAATACACACACTTAGGAGTTTGGCATTCCTTGGATGTCCTAATACAATGAATGTTACATACTATCCGTTAATGATGGTATTTAAGTGACTAACAACGCAGGTAGCAGACTTGTGGAAGTGAATCTGGTGGGCTTGATCTTTGTGCCCTCGTCTTCTTTTCCTTTCAACTCCTTTTGCATGTTTAATAGATCATTTGTTTTGGCTGCCATTGAATCTCACCATGTCCAAATCATCTGGTCTTTAAAAAAAAAAAAAAAAGGGTGCTTTAGTATACTCGTAATATTTTCATGAGTGATTTTGATTTGAATGTTTTATTGCGGTTTTAAGGCTGGTTGAAGTTCACACTTTCATGAAAAAGTGGCAAGCAAGGCATCAAAGTTCAATGATTGTAAACACCGTCATTTACTTGCGTCTGAAGGAGAGAGAGATGGATGCGCAGATGCTGTTTAGTTTGTATTCTTCTATGCCGTCATTGTTGAATCAGTCAGATTTATTTCCTTGTAAATAAAAGACTTCGGTACACTGACAAATAATCCGATACTATCAATCAGCAATAATATTGAGTGGTGTGCATTTTATGTGCTACGAAAATGTTAGAATGCTTGGTTGCTGGAAGGGGGGTGGCGGGGGAAGCACTCCGATGCCTAAGATTTTGTAGTAGAAAAATAAAATTGAGAGAGTTTTTTCCTTGCCTTGCCTCTGCGGTCAGAGTAAATGGAAAAATGCGTTCAGGCTCTTTGTTGGTGTGAAAGTTTTCTTGAAGGACAAGTTTAATTTGGGGGCAATTTGCTTGGTAAACAAGTTTCCTGGAGGACAAGAAAGAGGCTTCTTGTGTGTATCTTTGGTCGACAAGAAAGTCAAACTGAAAAAATGTATCGAGATATTTTTTCTGCATGTCTACCATGCGGATATGGTTACAGCACAACTCATTTATGGTCGTCTTCTTGTTGGACTAGATAGGCTCCAAGAGCAAAGACGTGAATCATGGCTGTCAAGAAGATTCTAAATATTTGATATGATGATGTTGCATGTTGGTAAAAGCAAATGCATTTTGAAATAAAGAGGATTTTCCAGCTACCCAGGTTCAGATTTGTTTAAAAAAAATCAGTACAAAGTTGAACTATTACTTGTTTGAATATGAGGTTATAATAGCTTAATAAGAGTACAAATAACGAATCTTAAGTTCTACTGGGGGAAGTGGAACATGGGAATAATGAACAGTCTGTGCAAGCTGAGTGAAATGACATTTAAGCTTGGTTTCATGAAGTTAACTTGTTAATAAAGCACAGCTAAATCCGAACAAGGTTTGTGGAAATGAGATGAGCTTGAGATCAGGGGCGCTGCCCCGAGCTCTGAACCTTTTTATTTTATTTTAGCAGTAGTGCAGAATTCTGTTTAGTTCACTCCCCCCCAAACACACCTTTCCTTAATGGAGCTTCAAGAAAGCTATTCGAGTTAGTTAAACCTGTTTTAAAAGCTTAACCCAGACGTGGGGAAACAGAGAAACACGAGTCACTACAAGTATACTCTGCATATATACTTTTTGTTTGAACCTTTAGATTCTCTAGTCATGTGATGTCTCTGTGTTTTCACTTTTCGTGTCCTTGTTAATGTCGTCCTATGAGAGTTTTGTTTTTGATCTTTTGAATGACAATGGGTTGTTGCGACGGGTTGTAAACTTAATTGTAGCCAGCTTGGCATTTAGGAGTTACATGGTATCAGTTAGTTATACCTTGCCTAATTTCATATATTGTTGACTTTGGCTCTGCATATCTGGCGCCGTGTCCATTTATGGATATCTCCATTGGCCAGATGATGCTCGAATCTTTAGTTTGGCTTGTATCTTTCCATTCATTGTTTATGCCATTGGATTCTACTGGACAATATTCAAAGAAGAAAGTTAAAATCTTATGTGTTATTGTTTAAATGTCTATCACACACACTTAATGTGCATGCCAGGAAGTAGTAAAACATACTTCCTCGAAAAATAGAAGAAAGACATCTTTTTCATAGACTACCAATAATCTAATAGTATTATAAACTATGAATATTATTGACTTGAACATATCGATATATTTGATACTTCGTTAACATGCATTTATTTGTAATTTTCTTTTTCTTCTTTAAGTGCGAAACTCGAATTGAATATGCTACTTGTTGTTTATCCCATATCAAGTATGAGGTGATACATGAAGAATTGCAACACCTTTCAAGTAATTTTGTTTTGTCTACATTGATGGATGTCCATTAGTGATAGCAATGTACTTCCTAAATACGGAGTATGCCGGAATTCAAGACTGTTATCTGTGTAGGCCGATGGAGGAATGAGGAGAGAGTGCCTTTCGTGCTCAAATCCGTTTTGAGTGGACAACTATTCACTGCACTATAATCTAGTGGATGGGTTTTATAGTTGTGAAAAGCCAATGTTGAACAATAAATGTTACGGAAATAAGATAACTATTCTTGCTTGGATCATGCTACATGTACATAAAGGTTGACACATTGATTTACACTCATATCAGTTGATAGATTTTGGTACATTAATAGGCAATACCTTTTCCGATAAATTGCCAAATTCTTGACACATAGGGGGTGTCAATCAAGGTGTACATTTTATGTGTACAAGTAGATCAATCTTTCTTGCTAATATTAGCGTTGAGTTAATATTTTTGATGGATAATATGGGGTTTGTGGCCTAATTTGACTGTGTACCCTCCTTTTCGTTCAAAGTTACAAATTGAATCAATTCCCAATTACGGGAAATAATCACGGAAACGTTACAAGTGCTACCGTGGTAGCACTTGATTCGTCATGAATTTTTAAAACTTTTTTAATGATTTGTTGTCATGTGTGTATTTGGGAAAGAATTATGTGAAACAATAATGTACCAGTCGAAATTTAAAGCAAAAATTTTAAATTATTTTAAAAATCTTGCAGGGGAACTACTCTAGAGGAGCCTCGAACCTGCGCATAAAAATATGATGGACCCCACAAGAGAGTGGTTGCTTAAATTTTAAAAGTTCAAAAATACCCGCATTAAAAAGGGAAATTACTTCGGGACCAAGCAAATAATACCACCCGCAGGCACCAACTCAACGTGTGGATCTGGAAGTTTCGTGTCACCACGAATCACATCCTAGTAACCATCAACGCGACTAAGAAATCGATGCGTCATCAGTGACAATATCAGAATCAATTAATTAATTAATATTGCCTTTGGATATGTTTTGTTATTATAATATTAAAATAATACGCGGAAATGTCTAGAGAAGGGCAGAAGGCTATAAATACCGCTGCTGCTGTTTGAAACCGAGAATTTTCTTTCACGTACTCTTCATTTTGTGTGGAGACATCTGGAGAAAAACACACTCAAAACCTTACTGTACTAAACCCAAGAAATAAAAAATTAACTGCAGCGATAAGAGGGGAAGCTCAATTAAATTTGTTGGAAGGAATGAAATGCAATTCTATTATATTTCTTTTCAGTTTCTGTTAATTTTGTATGAACAGTGTTAATAAATATTGGGTTTTTATTTTTATTTCTTTATAATTGTTCTTTCTGTTGGAGATATTACACCGATAAATGTGCACGTTATATTCAAATCAATACGTATCGTGTTATACTCGTGAAATCGAAATAGAATTCGACTTACCGAAATCTGATTTGAGAAGATAAAATAGTGATTTACCGACTTCGAATATAATAATATGGATTCTTCACTTTCCAATATGAGTGAGCGCACGTTGTTCTTCAATTCAAACCTTAGCATGAAATTAAAAGAATATTAGTTACTTTCCGAAATCAAAATACTAAATTAGAATGAAATCGGAAAAAAAAGAAAGAGGAGATGCAAGTGATGCGATCGGTCGAGGCAAGTGTTTGACACTTTGTCCTTAAGATGAATTTGCCCCGCATCGGTGCTAACGGTTTCTTGACAATCATCTCCCAAGATACAACGACCACGTCTAGCCATAGGAGCACTCCAAATGACTTAGACCAACGAACTCGAACGGAATTCTCTCTCTACCATAACCATGATTTTGATGCAAGAAAAATCACTTCTACAAAGTGTTTTATGCAAAACTAAAATAAAACATGAAATGTAATGATATGGAACTATCAATTGAATTTGTTCCTCTTCCATATTTCCATATTTTATAATTCAAACATGTGGGATCCCTTATATAGTAGTTGGAACATCCATACCAAGAGACACATCTCTTAGAATTTATATCTCTCCATAAAGATATACAATTACATCTCTACATAAAGAGACAATTATTGAAAATAATACCACAAGTTATGATCTCCAAGAGTCAATTGAAAAATAATGCCAAAAGTTATGATCTCCAAGAGTCATGATCCATATGAAAAGACACATCTTTTCATCTACATATTTTCTAGAATATTTCACAATATTCCATATAATTTTTCAATAATTCAAAATTTGGCTTAATTTCTCATTCACCAAATAACACATTTCCAACAATCCCCCACATGAATGAAAATTAATGCAAATGACTATGCAGACACTAGTAGAGAGAGGACGGAAAAAACACTGCATCAGAGAAGGTAGCTTTTGGCCTTGAACCTCCCTTAGTGAAATACTATCGGACTTACTGGCTAATTGGTGAACGTGATGTCTTGAACCATTCAGCCGTTAGTGTAAGCCAAGACAACAGTACTCACACAATGTCTTCCCTAAACCGTTCATGGTTCTCACTGTTGTGTTCATTTTGGCCATGAACAACTCTTGAATTTCATAAGTGCTTTAGAGAATTTAAGCCTTTGAAACATTCTCATAGAAGCGGCCCCACTTCACACTTATATAGGTGACCTCCTATTAAGAGTATTCTGCCATACTCCACTTGACTGAATCAAGCTATAGGAATCATTAAAAGTGTATCTTAACCTTTCAATCATTCGGCAGAAAGCACTTTAATATCATAGGAATGAGTTAGAATAATTTCCTAAGTGCTTCATGGAATCTTCATAACTTAGTTTTCCCTTTGAACCAAGATCTTGGGATCTCCAGTCAACAAGGTAGGGTTACCATTACAAAGACTCTTACGTCTAGGCTTTAATCTCATTCCCCTCGATATGCAGTATTCTTGATCTCTCGGTAAATCTCTAAAGGTACCACGAGTTTACACCATTGAGATCGACTGCTTAATGGTATTATGTCTACGACTTATACGTCTAGACTTACCATTACATGTGACTTAGTATCTCATCAAATATAACTAATCAACAATTGATTGATTTAATAGATACAACATGTCACCACCAAGAAATCCTCTCATGAAGCTACATGCTTCTAACTAGCTTTATCTAAAGCTTTATAAATTCCAAACAACAATGTTAGAGGATTTCTATCATACACTACACTAGTCAATCACTTTAGTGGATTCCAGAAACATGGGTATTCAATATCATTATTGAAATATTACAATGCATTTCAACTTTGTGAATATTCTTCAAATATTCCAATTGATCTTGCATATCCAAACAAACACCATAATTGGCTTTTATCCCATTTCATCCACTTTAGATTTAGTGTATATCATCCTTATAATTAATATAAGAATTTTCTATCATTTCCACCTTCATAGATACATTTCTATGATTATAAGGTATAGAAAATTGTAACTTTTAACATAAGTTACCCCCACAATTCCTCAATTAGGAATGCATATGCAACTAGTAATGTTGCATCCACAAATCTAGAACTTTTCACATAAGTTCGCAAGTATTGATATTAACCCCCACATTTTTGGGTTGTACTTGAACTTAGAGTTCATCAACTCTTTCGTAGTTCAACTTTCACAAAGTGGTTCAATCCAACCATCTTTCATTTTGATCACACATAATTTTGATCAAGGTCATCTTATAGACCCACAATGCTTTTCAAGCATAAACCAACTCAATTGGTTCCACGATTGAAATCGAATTCAACAATGAAGAAGACTAAGCATCTTGATTCACAAGAATTGCAACTTCTCCCAACAAATATCACATTTGTGACATTTCACGAAATAGTATTATTTCATGTTAAATAATACTTATTCACCATGTTCAAATTTAATGAACGAATCATCCATCGGTTGTGTTTTCAAATAACAACCCAATGAGAGGACGCACCTCTTCGTATTAATCTCTATGAAGAAATATACCAATTGAAAATTAATCATACCAAATGTCATGATTTTTCATATGAAAAGACATATCTTTCCATCCAAATCGATTCTAGAATATTTCATAATATTCTACGAATTTCAAGTAATTAAGTGGCTTAAATCTCATTATCAAATAATGATTTCCACTTAACACAATTACAACAAATCACATTTTGTCATATTTGCATAAATCATCTCATTTAATTTCATCAAATTAATTGAGGTTATCATCATATTCCAATAAAATGAATTTATTCCATCTTAGTCAACACATGTTGTGACTAGGAATATCAATATCTTGAGGAAATTCACACACTTCCTCATTTAGAGATACCATCATTGATCCCAATCTCGATCAATTAAATTAACCAAGACCAAACGGTCAACCATTAATTTGGTATAAAAGATCAAAACGTATATTCATTATTTTATGTAATAAACATCAACAATAATATTTCCATTGCAGTTATAAAATGAACAGTCATCGAAACCATAAATTAGACAACTTTCCATACTCATTGAATACCAAGAGACTATCACCATCAACCAAAGTTAGTACAATTTCCAACATGAAAACATGCATCCAAAACACGACAATGTTCTATTTTGGCATGTAAACTATACTTGCAATCACGTGAACATATGCATTTTAAAACCAGAATATACAAATTTTGACCAAAAGTCATGTGACAATTCACCATTCCACATTATAGTAAAGTATGCATTTAATTTATGTATTCTTTTAATTAGCAGCATCCGTTTGATCATTAAAGTATAATACACGCCACATATTTTAATGTCCATTAAGTGACTTTTGTCTTTTTCATATATCAAAATTAGATTTAATATGCATTCAAACTCACGTAAATTATGTAACCAAAATCAAACATGCACAACAAAATTCATCTTAAGATTGTTGGAGATATTACACCGATAAATGTGCATGTTATATTCAAATCAATACGTACCATGTTATACTCGTGAAATCGAAATAGAATTCGACTTACCGAAATCTGATTTGAGAAGATAAAATAGTGATTTACCGACTTCGAATATAATAATATGGATTCTTCACTTTCCAATATGAGTGAACGCACGTTATTCTTCAATTCAAACCTTAGCATGAAATCAAAAGAATATTAGTTACTTTCCAAAATCAAAATACCAAATTAGAATGAAATCGGAAAAATAAAGAGGAGATGCAAGTGATGCGATCGGTCGAGGCAATTGTTTGACACTTTGTCCTTAAGATGAATTTGCCCCGCATCGGTGCTAACGGTTTCTTGACAATCATCTCCCAAGATACAACGACCACGTCTAGCCCATAGGAGCACTCCAAATGACTTAGACCAACGAACTCGAACGGAATTCTCTCTCTACCATAACCATGATTTTGATGCAAGAAAAATCACTTCTACAAAGTGTTTTATGCAAAACTAAAATAAAACATGAAATGTAATGATATGGAACTATCAATTGAATTTGTTCCTCTTCCTATTTTCCATATTTCCATATTTAATTCAAACATGTGGGATCCCTTATATAGTAGTTGGAACATCCATACCAAGAGACACATCTCTTAGAATTTATATCTCTCCATAAAGATATACAATTACATCTCTACATAAAGAGACAATTATTGAAAATAATACCACAAGTTATGATCTCCAAGAGTCAATTGAAAAATAATGCCAAAAGTTATGATCTCCAAGAGTCATGATCCATATGAAAAGACACATCTTTTCATCTACATATTTTCTAGAATATTTCACAATATTCCATATAATTTTTCAATAATTCAAAATTTGGCTTAATTTCTCATTCACCAAATAACATATTTCCAACACTTTCTTCCCTGCTTTAAAGATTTTACCTTTTGATTTGTCCTATCCAATATGGAATGAGCGCGTAAAAGAAGAAAAAGGGGGAAAAGTCCATTTTTCTGGGCTGGAAGCCTGGAATTCTGCGGGGAGATATATATATTTATTTGTTGGTGGTAGTTGAAGTTGAAGGGTTTTTATTTAGAAAATAATAGTTTGATTAGTTCTCTTTCGTTTCTTGGCCACGAAGGAAATTGATTTGCTTAGTATATGTGGTTATTTGTGAAGACTTGGTAGCGTCACCTGGTTTTCCTATTTATACAAGAGAAATGTTGTGGGATAACAAAATAAAATTATTTTGGGACACTGAAGTATTTTGATTGATGGTGGAATTTTGAATTTCCATTAGCACTTTGTGTTTGAAGATCAATCTAGGACTCAGTAATGCAAACTACTTTGGTTTTACGTAATGTAATATCAGTCTCTACTTCGACTCTTTGCACGAAATTTTGCTTGTGCATTTTCCACCTGTCGTCTGCGTGTTGAGTTTTCGTCATGATAGTGTTGATTGATGTTCTTGAACAACATCATCTTATTTGTTTATTTTGTAGATTTTTTTCATATCGAGTCTATAATTGATTTTGCAATTGTGGAGGGTGACTGAGCATCAGTTCTTTGTCTTACGCAGACGCAGGGATGGCAGTCTTGGATCAATCTTCTAATCCTGTTTCTCAACCCATTGACTTCAATAGAAAGAGGAAGTCAAGAAGTAGAAAGGATGGACCGAAATATGTAGCAGAGACAATTGCAAAGTGGAAGGAATACAACAATAAACTCAATTCTCAGTATTATGAAGGTAAGGTAGCGCGTAAAGCTCCTGCCAAGGGATCAAAGAAAGGATGTATGAAAGGTAAAGGAGGTCCTGAAAATGCTCGTTGCAATTACAGAGGCGTTCGGCAGAGGACATGGGGTAAGTGGGTTGCTGAAATTAGAGAGCCACATAGGGGTCGTAGGCTATGGTTGGGTACATTTAGCAATGCGATCGAAGCTGCTATGGCTTATGATGAGGCTGCAAGAGCAATGTATGGCCTTTGTGCTCGGCTTAACTTTCCCACTTGCCATACGCCGAATGAGTTGAAAGAGTGTTGTTCATTGCGAACTACATCGACATCCGATTCCACAACTTCTAGTGTGTCTGATGTTTGTCTGGCAGACCGTACGGGGCCTAAAGCTGATGCTCCGAAGATGAAGGAGGAAGATGCTGAGGGTGAATCACGGACAAACAACAATAGGCATTCGCTGCTGGGCGAGGTTGGTCGTGCAGTGAAGGCGGAAATAAAGGAGGAATCTATGGAGGAGGAAATAAGGAAAGATCCCCCTCAACACTTCGATAGTATTGAAAATCATTGGTTCAATACGACGGAAGATCCTACATATTTCACTGGAAGTTCGGCAGCTGGGCAAAATCCATTAGACGGCCTGTCTTGGGAAGAAATGTTTGACGTGGATGAGTTACTGACCACATTAGACCCCACTAGTTACAATTCTTTAGAGCCCAAGAGATTGGAGTCGCATAGTGGTCAAGCAGGGCAATCCACCTATGGCGCTATGTATACTTCAGATTTGTCAAACCACTTGCAGAGCTCTGATGGAAAGTTGCTCAATAGTTCACCCCACATGGAGCAGGCGCCTTCTGCAGCTGATTACAGTTTTGATTTCCTAAACCCAGGAAGACCAGAAGATTTCAATTTTACATTGGATGATCTGTTACTTGATTTGTATTCAGACTTGGCACCATAAGCTGTTGAGATTCGTGCTGATTGAGGAGTGGCACCGAATTCCCTTTCTTTGTATGGAGTTGGAGTAGGAGTTAGTATCTTGGATCTTCCAGATTGATTATTTATTTACGAGGATATCTTAGAAACAGGAACCTTTTTATTTTAGCGTTACAGATGTATTAATTTGATTCGTTTTCCTGATTGCTCACATCGAGCTGATTCTTGGCAAGTTTTTTAGATTAGTAGAGTTGGCTCTAGTTGGAACTTCTCGAAGTAAAAGAGTCGTCGTCTTGTACAGACAAGAAAGTGTTGGCTTTCGTGCTAAAATTATGACATACTTTATAGAGGGAAGACAATTAAAGATTCTCCTTCATAGTAAACGGGTTCTTATTGTATTTTTGTATTCATTTATTATTGTTAGTTCCTGTTTGACACTCATTAATTTCTCTCTCTTTTTCATTCTCATTCTTCATTTCAACCACACATTCTCCAAATAAAATTAACATTACACACAAATCAAAAACTTTTCATCATTTTTCAACCATACATTCTCACATCAATCACTATTCTAAAATTTCTATTTCTCTCAAAATGGGTTTCAAAGAGGGGCTTATTGATGCTATCAAAAATCACACTTGCTGATTTTTAGAGCTTGACGATCGAGAAAGAACGTGAATGAGATCTTTCGGTACCTGAAACAAAGGCGTCGTGGTGTGGCTTTGTCGTCCCTCCAATGCTTAAGTCAAAAATAGTGTTTGAGAGAAGAAAATATATGTTGCGAGTGTGTGTAAAAACGTATCTGAATAATGTATTTATAGAGGTAGATAATGAAGTTCTAGAAGAACTCATCTTCTTATTTTTAGGAAATAGTGTTGAGATAAGTGTTGTGTAGAAGTCTCATTCCCTACATGAAGTACTAGCACGAAAAGACTTCTTGTTGACCTAGAACTTATGAACAACAGCAATTGGATGGGATTAGAACTTCATCTGGATGAGGACCAATGATGCTTGATCATGGAGTGTTCTGACATCGACCAAGTATATTTCCCTAGCATTACCACCCGAGGAGAGCTAGTGTGGCTTCCGAGGACCATACATGCCCGAGGACTAGGGCCCTTAAGTTTGGAAAGGGGGTACTTGGAAGTCCTCAAGCTCGAGATGACTCCATGGACGACCACCTCGTCGTATCTCGAGGACTTCCGTCGCCAAATCTCCCAGAAACATTGGCGTGATGGCTCGAGCATTATGGGATATATGCTCGAGCAAACTACGTATCTCGAGCTAGGTAGGAGCTATCTCATGTGTTTGGAAGAGCTCGAGTTAACAAAATGCTCGATTACAATAATACCATATTACTTATTATTATTTTTTGGGTGTGGTCACTATGGTGGGGGTTCATTTGCGTAAAGATCATTGAAAATACAATCATGCTACACGTATGATGACAATGGAGGATGATCGAACACTCACAATAAAGGGACCCCACTTTTTTTTGACATTTTTTAATCACGTGAACTCACACGCATGTAAGATGTTGTCAACCTCCATCGTCATCCATTTATATACAAATGAAATTGTCTTTGAAAATAGGAGTATTTTTAAAAGTAAGCTATAATAAATATTTTCATTGATACTTTTGCAAATTACATTTATCAAACTTTTTGTTGATAGGAAAATACAAGTAAAATTTACTACTTAATAGTTCTATTTTTCAATCAATTAAGCTGATCGAGCTTAGTGCTCGTGGATCGTTGGGTTGGCAAACCTAATCTAGCATGACCCTGCCATAAGTGTTGGACCAATCAACGAACCTGCTGCATACAACAGGATGAAATAGTTTGTTCTGATTTTTTAAAGGATCGATTTGCCTGGAGAGCTCGACACAGCCCCATTTTGACAACACTAATCGAGAGATGTAGCAGCCCCCTCGTGAAGAAGAACCTGGGTAATGTGTTGATATTCCATCAATTTCGAAATGTACAATGGTGTTGCACCTTTCTTGCTCTTTGTATTTACATTAGCTCCTCTATCGATCAAAACTTGGACAATCTCGACCGAGCCTCCTTCAACAGCCAAATGCAGTGGCGTATGGCCTTCGGCATCTTGGCTTTCCAAATCAGCGCCAAATTCAACAAGCATCATTACTGCATCTTTATGTCCCTTAATAGCTGCAATGTGAAGTGGCGTCAAACCGTATTGATCGGAGAAACTCGAAGATGCACCTTTTTCGAGTAGGGACTCGAGTAGATCCACATCTCCACGCCTTGCAGCACCAAGCACCGATGCGCCTCGATCAAGTATTTTAACTACCTCTTTCTGTACAAAATGAGATATTAAACTCCATAAATTTGAACATGAAATCTGATGACCGTCTTTAACACATTTTAAAAGTTTGGTGACTAATGTATAAATATATAATAAACAGAAAATTGTGTGATTATTACTTACGTGCCCCTTATCCCGTGCAACATCAAAGGCTGAACGGCCAAGATCAAAATCAGAAATTGTGGGGTCAGCACCCACGTCTAGAAACATCTCCACCATCCGACGGTCCCCATTAGCAGCAGCTCTGTGCAAAGCCGTCCGGCCGTCGTTACTCCTCGCGTCCACCTGTGCCCCTGCACTTACCAACACCTTAGCACTGTCCAACTTACCTTTGCCCGCTGCTAAATGCAATGGCGTGTTCCCTTCCCTATCCCTACAATCCAGCGGCACTCGATCCTTTTCCGTTAATAATCTCTGAACTTCGTCCGTCCGATCAAACGCCACTGCTATGTGCAAATCGCTCCACCCCTTCGACGCGCATTTGAGTTCATCTGATTCAGCGAATTTATCAACTTTCAATCCAGATTCTAGAAGTAAACCCACAATGTCGTCCGAGTTACTACTGGAGCTATTAGTATTAGTATTATCCAGCTGAGTGGCGACGCGGTACAATGACTCGGCTTCCCCAGGTGGCAACTCAGCAACAACTGATCTTTGTCGTTTAATTAGGTTCCTGACTGCTTCAACATCTCCAACACTGACTGCATGCCTCAAAAGAAGAGGACCCAGGAAGTAAACTTTGAGTTTGATGTCGTAGGTGGTGAGGTGGGGGGCTGAGTTGAACCACGAGTTAATGAACTCGGAAGGACTCGACTCGGGAGTGAGTTCAGGTGCGAGAGCTGTTTTGAGGAGGAAACGGTCGGAAGTTGAGCGGGGAAAGGTTTCGGGTAGGTGGGATTGGGGTTTTAGGACGACTTGGAAAGTGGTGGAGGCGAGCGGTGCAATCAGTCCACTGGGTGGGTTAACCAGGAACTTGTGAGGGGACGAGGTCTGGATCTTGAACGCTACTGGGGAAGTGGAAGAGAGCGACTTAATGTGAATATTAGTACGACATTTGCAGCCTAATGCGAACTCTATGCGAATTTCTTGTTCAGACACTTCAACCAGCTTTTCCATTTTCACAATAGTTGATTATTCGGTGGAGTTGAAAAGCGAAGCATAAATTCTCCGGCTAAAAAGAACATGTGAGTGATACACTATTAAGGTCATGTGATTGTGTGGTTGTCTCCGGTGAAAATGACAAAATGTGGGTGATATGGTAGGCTATGGAATTGTGCAATTTAATTTTACGAGAGATTGAGAGAGGAGAGGGAGAAATGTGAAAGATAATGAATTGTAGCATTATCGATGATGTTCTATTATTATAATAATAAATAATATTATTTTAGTAGTCCCCACGTCAATAATATTAAAGTACCATATGAATTAGAACATTTCAATCCCCAGAAAGTCATATCTAGCCTATAGGTTCATCTCGCTCTCCTTGGTCGTCCCATCCCACCAATAAATGCACACGAACTTGTGGAGAAGCGCATTGATATTGGATCATGGTCACTGAATGGTGCGCTGAGACCATTTCAACTGCCAAAATTAGCGTTATCTGCAAAGATCTTTGAGGCCGAGTTAGTTAATGTCATATGCAGTTACATGGCCTCAAGATGAGCCACTCATTGTTGGATCATCCCCTCTGCAGATGTTTACTAATATAATCTTTAATTCCAAACACTTCTTCTGATGGCTAAATGATGTTGGTTTAGTGCTTTTGATGGGAAATTTGTTATAATATGTTTATATAGTCTCACGGGAAGTTCAATGGAGTACGGTTCTGGAGATAACACTGACGTGGGTGATTCTAGAAGTGAGTATGAAGAAAAAGATAACTGAATAATGATAACATAGAACTTTGAAGTAGAGAACACCAGCGCTTATGTCGAAGAAAATATGATTTTATTTAATTCAATACTTGTATTTAAAGACTTAAAAAATAACTAAACACTAAAATCATGTCCTATAATTAAACCACGGTTAAACAGAACATTAACAACATACTAGAAACTAGGAAACAAACTTTGAAATATTCAAAATAGAATAAAAAATAAACAGGCCACAAACGTGGCAGCAGTCCTAAGCACTACACCTAACACTCCTCCTTGCTTTAGAGACTACAAACATCGAGTTTCATTCTCAAGAACTCGAACTTGCTAGCTGGTAAGGGTTCAGTAAAAACATCAGCTATTTGCTCTTCTGTTTTGCAATAAACAAGGGTTACAACACCATCATTCTGCACTTTTATCAAGAAAAACAGCTTGATGTTGAAATATTTAGTTCTCCCGTGAAAAACTGGATTGTGAGAAATAACTATTGCAGCTTGATTATCAACAAAGATCTTAGTGTCTTCTTTCTGCTCGATCACTCAATATCATCCTTAGCCACAAAGCTTGATTTACAGCAACAGTTGCAGCAACAAACTCTGCTTCACCAGTAGATTGAGCTACTGTTTTCTTATTTTTTTGAACTCCATTA
The DNA here is from genome assembly GCA_019097785.1 of Fraxinus excelsior. Lineage (NCBI taxonomy): Eukaryota > Viridiplantae > Streptophyta > Magnoliopsida > Lamiales > Oleaceae > Fraxinus > Fraxinus excelsior. Next base: position 30,301,164 of record CM032632.1, on the reverse strand, counting down.
AAAAACTCTCGATCCAAAACTAAAGCACTACCCTGAGGTACTTTTCATGTCATCAATAGATCTCGCCCAGTCACTATCAAAGAAACCAAACAACTTGAACTCCTTGCTTTTCTTAAACTTGATGCCAAAGTTGGTAGTGCCTTTGATGTATCTAACCACCCTCTTAGCAGCATTCAAGTGTATTTCACTTGCATTGTGCATGAACCAAGATAAAATACCCACATCAATCAAGATGTCAGGTCTTATTCCTGTAAGATACATCAAGCACCCAATCAAACTTCTAAAGTGTGCTTCATCCTCTTTTTTGATTCCATCTTCCTTGCTCAACTTTTCCTTTTGATTCATGGGAGTGTTCATTGACTTGCAATCTTCCATGTGAAGCTTTTTGAGAATTTCCTTTGCATACTTCTTTTGATAAATGAAAACTTCATCTTAACTTTGCTTGATCTCCATTCCGAGAAAATAAGTCATCAATCCAAGATTAGTCATCTCAAATACCTTCATCATTTCAAGCTTAAATTCATCAATCAAATCTACATTATTTCAAGCCACCAAAAGATCATCAACATAAAGAGAAATAACAAGAATATCAACCTCACAGTGCTTGATGTAAAGGGTGGACTTAGTCACTTAGATAAGCTTTTTACAAAGCCTAAACTTAGCAGATGATCATCAATTCTGCTGTACCAGGCTCTTGGAGCTTGCTTCAATACATAGAGAGCCTTTTTTTAGGAGATAAACTTTGTCCTCTTCTCCTTTCTTCACAAAGCCTTCGGGTTGCTCAACATAGATTTTTTATTGCAAGAAACCATTTAGAAATGCTGATTTAACATGCAACTGATACACTTTCCATCCATTTTGTGCTGCTACAACAAGTAGCAGCCCGATGGTGCCTAGCCTGGTCACTGGTGCAAATGTGTCTGAGTAGTCCACTCCAAAAATCTGAGCATAGCCTTTAACCACAAGCCTCGCCTTGTGCTTGTTAATGGAGCCATCAACATTGAGCTTGGTTCTGAATACCCATTTGACTCCAATGACTTTTCTATCTCAGGTATGTCAACAAGATTCCATGTCTTGTTTTTTTCGATCATGTACATCTCATCCTTCGTTGCAACCATCCAGTTTTGATCAAGTTTTGCTTCTTCAAAACATGCAGGCTCACAAATTGCAATGTTGCATCTCTGATAAATATCATAAAGCAATCTAGTACCTCTGACTGGAATTTCATCCGCCATCTCATTTGTCAATCTTCATTTCTCTACCCCTCGACATGTTTGAAAAGAAAGTTTAGCTACATCTGATTTGAGCTTTTTAAAGTCTTCCAGTTCCATTCTTCATTTTCCATGAAGTGCACATCTCTGCTTATGACAATATTCACTGTTTGTGGCTGAAAGACTTTGTAAGCCTTGGATATTGTACTGTAGCCTACGAAGATGCCTTGTATTGCCTTCTTGTCTAGTTTATCATGCTTAACCTGAGGAACATAGGTAAAGCACAAACAACGAAACACTTTAAGGAAGTTTAGAGACGGTTTATATCCATACCAAGCTTTGTGGGAAGCCTGTTTTGAAGAAAAACTGCTGCATTTGCCGTTTCAAACCAAAATTGCTTTAGTAAGTTTTTCTCGTGTAGCATGCATCTTGTCATTTCTAGTATGTATATGTTTAGTATCTATATCTATATTTTATTGATTATGTTGATTTATCATTATTTTTTTTCTTTTAATTTTATGTTACAAGTTTAGTTGTATCAATTATAAATTATATTATTGTGATTTAAGTTTTTATTTTCATTTCTAATATTTGTTCTTCTTTTAAAGGTAAATGGTCAGAGAGTTCAGTGGTAACTGAATTTCGTAGTAAGCGAACACGAAAGATTAATAATTTAACAGAAAATTCATGCGATGAATAACATAAAGAAAGAAATAGTCAAAACTAGAAAACAATATGGTGAGAGTCGTACTATAATATTACATTTTATTACTCTTTGTTTTGTTATATTTGTTATGGTAAAATTGGTTGAAAAAAATGTAACATTAGGGTGTGTTTTGAGTCACATTATTTTGGAAGAATGTATTCTGGAATAATAGATTGACGGAGAATGTGTGGTTGAAAAAAAAATTATTAATGTGATGAAAAATATTATTTTATTGAAGATTTTGTGGTTGAAAATGAACAGAAAAATAAAAATGAAAATTTTAATATATATCAAACACAGACTTAATATATATTTGAATATTAAATACTTGAGACCATTTTTTTCCTTATTAGGGTGTTCAAGTATGCGGCACTATGATGATAATCTTTCCTCGAAACCTTTTGTGCTACCTGAAACAATTGCGTGTGATCATTGTAGCGCAGTGAAATTTTTTAGAGAAACTACGAGATTTTGCTGTTTAAATGGACAAATTCTTTTAAAAACAAATGATGTGCATGTAGAATTATATATGTTGTTTACTTCAAATTCTAAAGAATCTTTAAATTTTCGAAAAATGGTGCGAAACTATAATTGTAATTCTTCAATTACATCATTTGGTGTGAATTATGATAAAAATTTATGCATAAACTATAACGTTATTTATACCTTTAGAATTCACGGTCAGATATACCATTTTATAAATGAAATTGTTCTAAGAAATAATCATCATTCTCATTTGCAACTTTACTTTTTCGATACCGATAATGAAGTGCAAAATAGATTAAATCTTAGTGAATTGTTAGTTGAACCTCTTGTTGTTAAATTGATGAAAACTTTAGAGAATAATCCTTACACAGTTTTTTTCAAAGTTTGAGAACTATTCTTGATTTAGAAAATCATTCTATTCGATTCCGATGAAATCCAAGTACTGATCAAAGAACATTTAATACACCCAATGTTTCACAAGTTGTTGCTACTTAGGTTGACCATGATGACTATGATGATGTTCATATGTTTGATATTGTATTTCATTGTAAAGATGAAAATCACAATAGAATACAATATTATTATGGATGTTATGACCCACTTTAATACCCACTTTTCCTTATGGTGAAACAAGTTAACACCAAGGTATTTGACGAATTAATACGAACAAATTATAGAAACTATTGTTTATTATAATCATTTTTTTTTATCATTTATCATTTATTTGTTTAGGACACTTTAAGGATAATTTTAGTTGAAGGTTAAATTTTTTTTTTTTTTTTTTTCCCGGTCAGAGGCTTGTTCTTGTTTCTATTTTGTTTGAAATGATAAAATTCGTCAACAAAAGGGGATTGATTTTTGTAAATAAAGTGGAGAATTAAATGGTGCATTGATATTCATTACTTAAAACAATTTTAATATTGTTTTTGCCATTATTCAATTGTGGAATTACAAAATTTATATCGATTATCGTGCAACGCACTATCCACACTAGTGAGGTCTAAAATGAGGATGGTGATGTGCATATAAATAATTTGAAGAAAATCACGGATAGTAATTTTAACTTAAAAGTGAATTTGACTTATTTTAAGGTTTGCCAAACATGCTATATTTTTTACTTAAAAGTGAATTTGACTTATTTTAAGGTTTGCCAAACATGCTATATTTTTTACTTAAAAGTGAATTTGACTAATTTTAAGGTTAGCCAAACATGCTATATACATATATTCGCAGTTGCGGCGGCGTCCTGGTTACAGTAAACTCTCCTCCCTTATCACCGCCAACCGCCCACAGCCACCCCATCTTTCTCTCTCAATACGGGACACATGACAGTCTCACCTGAGTCTGACCCCCAACTGGGCCAACCTGAGAACCCGAATCCCAGTGATCCCACCCCCGTTCCCGACGACCTTGATGATTACGAAGCAGTAATCGAAGAAGAAGACAACGATGAATCAGAAGAAGAAGACGACGAAACCGAACCCATAACCCCGGAGGCCCAGATGCGTACGGATCAGGTCAGTATGGAGTCCCTTTTCAAGCGCCTCTCCACGGAGCGAGTCCCAGTAAGAGTGCACGATGTTTTGATTAAGGGCAACACGAAAACCAAAGATTCAATCATCGAGGCCGAGGTCGAGGAACTGCTCAAGAACGCCACCACGGTACAACAGCTGCTCCAGGCTGCTGGCGTTGCCAACGCGCGGCTGCAGCGCCTTGATATTTTTGATTCTGTGAACATTACACTTGACGCCGGCCCGCCCGAGCTCCCTGGCACTGCCAATGTTGTGGTAGAGGTTTCCGAGGCCAAGAACCCGCTCACCGGTGATGTAGGGATTTTTTCCAAACCCGAGGTAACTATTGTATGATTATTGATTTAAGAGCTATGCTTACTTTGATTTAAGTCTTTGTTTTGTATGTAAATGTTATAGAGGAAATTTAGTTTATGCCATATGTGTGGGGCCCTCAAGTTTGCCAATCAATTGATTCCCGGTTGAATATGACAATGTGAATAGTAAAATATGTGTATCAATAGCAATGTGATGTGGAGGGTTAGTGGTTATGTGAAACTAGAATTTTCAGATAGCTGCATTCAAGAGTGGGATTGGAAGTTGTGGAACTTTTTGTGAACTCGAAGTTAAGTATGCTAGTTTTAAATAGGGATAGAAGAAAATTCTTGCAGGTGTTGAAGAACATTTAACTCGAGCAAAATGTTAGTGAACTCTTGTTCGACAAAGTCATGTTTTGAGTAATTATTTTTATACAATAAAAAGTAAAATGTTGAATCACTTGGCGGAAAGCTAAAAACAACTAATTTGAGCTAAAAGGGCAATGGTTGATTTGTATAGAATGAGCATTAAGAGAGTCAGATATACTACCATGAAATTGAATCAATGCTAGCTCAGGATTCTCATTTATTTAAGTTTAATTTTGTAGGAGAGGTTTGAAATTCCAT
>CM032632.1:30243011-30295889 GCA_019097785.1 Fraxinus excelsior | reverse complement strand
GGGGGGGCTTGCACCTCGTCAAGGGCTTGTTTTTAAGTTACGCGTTCCTGCTTTGGCAAAGGTGGCACCCGCACCGCCTCTGACTAAGCAGACCCTCTTTGGGGTGTGACCCCTTGGGGGACTTGCACCTCGTCAAGGGCTTGTTTTTAAGTTACGCGTTCCTGCTTTGGCAAAGGTGGCACCCGCACCGCCTCTGACTAAGCAGATCTTCCTTGGGGCGTGACCCCTTGGGGGGCTTGCACCTCGTCAAGGGCTTGTTTTTAAGTTACGCTGGCTAGAACCGTGATAAGAACAACATTTTCTTCATTTGATAACAACATTTACATAGTCAACAGGCTTCTTACTGGTAGTACATTCTTAGATGTTCAATGTTCCAAGGATGAGGCGTAACCTTTCCTTCCAGGTTTTCAATTGCATAAGTACCGGGCCTGACTTCTCGGGTTACTCTGTAAGGGCCCTCCCAGTTTGGTCCCAGCGTTCCGGCGCCGGGGTCTTTGGTAGAGGGAAAAATTTTGCGGAGTACCAGGTCGCCGATGCGAAACATCCGTTTCTTCACCTTGGTGTTGTAGAAACGTGCCATGTTACGCTGGTAGGAAGCTAGTTTGACTTGCGAGCTGTCTCTCTTCTCTTCGAGCAAATCCAATCCCAATTGCCTCAGTTCATCATTTGTTACTTCATTGAAGTGGATGCGGCGGTGGGAAGGGACGCCGACCTCCACAGGGCTCATGGCCTCGGCCCCGTAGGTCATGGAGAATGGGGTTTCCCCGGTGGCCGTTTTGCAAGTAGTTCTAATAGCCCAGAGGACCTGGGGGAGTTCGTCCACCCAGGCCCCCTTGGAGGCATCCAGCTTCCTTTTCAGGGTTCGCTTTATGGTTTTGTTGACCGCTTCCACCTGGCCATTCGCCTGAGGATGATGAGGTGAAGAAAAATGTTTTCTGATTCCGAGCTCTTCACATAGGTTTCGGATTTTTCGATTGTCGAACTGTTTGCCATTATCTGAGACCAGGGAGTGGGGTATGCCGAACCGGCATATGATGTTCTTCCACAGGAACTTCGATGTATTAGCTTCGGTGATCTTGGACAGGGGCTCTGCCTCTACCCACGTGGTGAAGTAGTCGATTGCTACTATGGCGAAGCGAGCGTTCGCTCTCCCTTTGGGGAGGGGGCCGATGAAATCCACCCCCCATTTGGCAAAAGGCCAGGGGCTCGAGACAACAGTGAGCTCCTGCGAGGGCCGTCTTTGTGTATGGGAAAAACGCTGGCACTTGTCACACTTACGCACGAATTCAATGGCTTCCTTTTTCAGGGTAGGCCAATAATATCCCTGCCGGAGTATTTTGTGCGCTAGCGCTGGTCCGCCGGAATGATTTCCGCAGATGCCTTCGTGTACCTCTCTTAGTATGTAGTTCGCCTCTGTTCCTCCCGTACACCTGAGGAGGGGCGAAGAGTAGCCACGCTTATACAGAACCTCATCGTGGATGATGAAATGGGCAGCTCTTCTCCGAAGCCTCTTAGCTTCGTTCTCATCATCTGGCACGGTCCCTTCTTTTAAATGGTCCAAGATAAGCAACATCCAGGCTGGCGTGTTTTCTACCCACATCAGCTCTTCGCCTCTTTTGATAGAGGGTTCAGGTAGGTGTTCAATCGGTACTACCTTTAGAAGTTCGGAATCCTTGCTGCTAGCCAATTTTGACAGGGCATCTGCATGGGTGTTCTCCTGACGAGGTACTTGAATCAACTCGAATTTTTCGAAGTCGGGCAAGAGCCCCATTACCAATTTCAGGTAGGCTTCCATGTGTTTGTCCCTGGCCGCAAAGCTCCCATTTACTTGGTTTACCACTAGCTGCGAGTCGCTGCTGCGATTCTTTTTACACGCAGCTCTTTTGCCAACCGGAGTCCCGCCAGGAGGGCCTCGTATTCTGCTACATTGTTGGAGGCCCTGAACCCGAGCCTGACGGCGCAGTTTAGTTTATGCCCCTCCGGGCTTTCCAGCACCACTCCTGCCCTGGAGCCGGCTTCTCCTGAGGAGCCGTCGACAAAGAGGTTCCAGGTGGGCGGCTCTGCCGGCTCCATGTCCACTTCGACTTCTGGAGCTTTTGAAAATTCAGCGACGAAATCGGCTAGGGCTTGGCCTTTGACAGCTGCCCGGGGAGTGTAGGTTATGTCAAACTCGCTGAGCTCTACAGCCCATTTGAGCAACCTCCCCGAGGCGTCCGGTTTCTGCAAGACTTGCCTGAGCGGAAAGTTCGTCAGCACGCGGATGCCATGGGCCTGGAAGTAGGGTCTTAGCTCACGGGAAGCGGTGATTAAAGCCAGAGCTAACTTTTCCATACCCGGATAACGCTCTTCGGCGGGCAGCAGGGCTTTGCTTACGTAGTAGACTGGCAGCTGGTGCGCCTCCTCCTCTCTCACAAAGACCGAACTTACAGAGGCTTCAGCTACAGCCAAGTATAGCAGTAGGGGTTCTCCTTCCTTGGGTTTGCTGAGGAGGGGCGCGCGTCCCAGGTAGCTCTTCAATTCTTGGAACGCTTCTTCACACTCAGGGGTCCAGCTGAACGTTTTTCCTCCTTTCAGGACCTTGAAGAATGGCATGCATTTTTCAGTGGCCCTTGATATGAAGCGGTTAAGTGCAGCTATTCTACCAGTGAGTCGTTGTACCTCCTTGGGTTTCTGGGGGGACTTCATATTAATCAAAGCCTCGATTTTCTCTGGGTTGGCCTCGATTCCTCTTTGATTCACAATGTAGCCCAAGAACTTGCCTGAGGCCACGCCAAACGCGCATTTGAGGGGATTCAGCCTCATGTTGTATCTTCTCAAAATTTGGAAGGCCTCGTTTAGGTGTTCGATGTGTCTCTCGGTCTTGAGACTTTTCACCAGCATGTCGTCGACATAAACTTCCATGGACTTTCCGAGCTGGTTTGCGAACATTTTATTCACCAGCCTTTGGTAAGTAGCCCCGGCATTTTTCAGGCCGAAGGGCATTACTTTGTAGCAATAAAGTCCTTTGTCAGTAATGAAGGAGGTGCTGTCCTCGTCGCCTGGGAACATGGGGATTTGATTGTACCCTGAATAGGCGTCCATGAAACTGAGCAATTCGTGTCCTGCTGTGGAATCTACCAATTGGTCGATCCGGGGGAGGGGGAAGCCGTCCTTTGGGCAGGCCTGATTGAGATTGGAGAAGTCAATGCAGACCTTCCATCTGCCGTTATGCTTCTTCACCAGAACGGGATTTGATATCCACTCCGGATACTTGGCCTCGCGGATGAAACCGCTGTTGATGAGTTTTTCTACCTCCTCTTTCAAGGCCTCGTACCTTTCGGCATTTAGAGCTCTTCTCTTTTGCCTATGAGGGGTGTGATTGGGGTTGATCTGCAAACGGTGGCAGCTGATTCCGGGGTCTATTCCAACCATATCCTCGTGCCGCCATGCGAATACGTCTGCATTCTTCTGCAGGAAGTCTCTTAGCCTCTCCTTAGTCCCCTCTTCCAACTCCTTTCCTATCTGTAGAACCTTTGCAGGATCTTGAGGGTCCAGCGAAAAGTTTTCCAGTTCCTCCATTGGGGCTGTCTGGGGCTCCAATTCAATTATTCGGGGATCTAGCTCCTCAAGGGATACGTTGGGTCTGACATCTGTCATCTCGACATCCAGCACCGCAGGCGATCCTTCAAGGGCTTCTGCCATTTCAACATCCAGTACCATGTTAACTCGGGGCTCTGCTTTCCTCAGGGAGTTGAGATAGCACTCTCTAGATCCCATTTGATCGCCCCGGAGTGTCGCGACCCCCCGATCCGTGGGGAATTTCATGCATAGGTGATGGATGGAAGTGACTGCCCACAGATCTTTCAGGGCTGGCCTTCCCAACACCCCGTGATACGCTGACCGACGGTCAACTACCAAAAATTCCATGAAGCGATGTGCCACCTGAGGCGGGGCCCCCATTTCGACTGCCAAGGTAATCTTGCCTCTGGGGATGATGCTGTCTCCGGTGAACCCATAGAGGGGCGAGGCCATAGGCGTCAGTTCATGGTCTACCGCCATTTTATCAAAAGACGAGCCGAACATGATGTTGACCGAACTGCCATTATCCACCAGCATTCGCTTAAGCCCATTGCGAGCTATTACAGCCCGAACCACTAGGGCGTCACAGTGGGGGTAGTGTACGCCTGTAGCATCTTCTGTGGTGAACGTTATGGGTTCCACGGTTCTGCCCTGGGTGGTTTGGCTTACTATATAGCTGGCCATTGGTGGAGTTTTTGCCTCCCTTGTGTAATTTCTTTGAGCGTTCCTTGATTCGCCTCCTATATGGGGCCCTCCAATTATGGTGTCAATTTCACGTATGGGGAAACGCTCGTTCGAGGTGGGTACATCCCTCCTAGGGCGTTGGCCCCCTCGGGGTCTTTCCCTGTCATTATCTCTGGTATCACGGGGCGAGTGTTGCCTTGTTTCTCCCCTCCTGGGGGTTGAACGCCTTGGAGTGATATTTTGACCTTGATCGTTTCTTGTGTTTCGAGGGGCGTTTGATGGCCGGTTGGCATCTCTGCAATCCTTTATGTCATGTCCATAGTAGCGGTGGAAAGTACAATAGGGCCGCAGGTCTTCCTGGAACCTATTGCTAGGTATCCCACCTCGCCCTCTATTCCTAGAGGTTGAAGGTCGTCTGGAGCCCCTGGCTGAGTTGCCCTCGTGGAATCCATCATTTTCATAGGCTAGGGTAGGCACTGCGTTTAACGTAGCGGTAGCCAATGCTTGTCCCGAGGTGGGAGCCACTGCATGTCCTGCCTGGGTCCACCGTTGACTTACCATTTGGGACGTGGGGCCTCTGCCCATCTGTCTCCTGGGTGGAGGGATCCCTTGGGCTGCCCTGTTTCGATGGTCAATCATTTCCTCGTTGACAATTTCGACTTTCATCATTTCCACCAGCTCATCGTACGTTGAGGGATTCTTACTTCGGACATCCCTCCAGAACAGCGTATTCATATTCAATCCCCCTTTCAGAGCGGACAGAGCTTCTTTGTCGGTGACCTGTTCGCAGTAAGTTATCTCGTCAGTGAAGCGAGCTAGGTAGCTCTTCAGAGTTTCTCCTGCAGCTTGCCTCATGTCCTGCAAGCGCTGTATTGGCGCCTCTCCCTCTTTCCTAGACAGGTACTGGTTCAGAAATGCCTTTTTCAGGTCCGGCCAACTTCTGATGCTAAGAGGTGCTAGCCTACTGTACCACACTTCGGCGGCGCCGGCGAGGGTCAGGTGGAATGCCCTGCATTTCAGTGCTGGAGAGGCGCCCCTTAGGCTCATTTGCGTTTTGTACTTGTTGAGATGTTTCTCCGGGTCGCCCTTTCCCTCGTACTTCGAGATCTTCGGGGGAACAAAGTTATGTGGCATCGGGAAGGAACGAAGTTCCCTTGAAAAGGGCAGATTATCATCGTCGTCATCAAGCTCATATGATCTGCACGGTTCGTGAGGGCCCTCCTCCTCCTCGGCGGCCTGGGGCGGATGTTGAGCTGCTGCTCCTCTGTTCCCCCAGTCTATAGCGCTTCGCCTCTCTCGCCTATTTCTAGGCGGAGGGACCTGAGCCTCCTGACTTTGGACATGTGGCCGTTGTCGAACCTCTTGGGGGATATGCTGACCCCCGTTTCTAGGTGTTCGTCCGATTCGGTCGAAGACGCTAGCGGATCTTTGGGGCTGCTCCTCATAATCCGGGGGGAAATTGTTTTTTCCAGCCGAGGTGTCCCTGATTGGGGCAGCTGTGTAATTTGACGTGTCCATCTCTACCTCCCGCGCGGCAGGGGCGTCGTTCTGAGGCCCCGATTGGGTCCTTCTGCTTGGTCCTTCCCCAGACCGCCTATGTGCAAAATGCTGTCGACTCGGTTGAGCCGAATAGCTGTCTCGGTTTTGAGCTTGAGCAAGGAATTCTTGCATGGCTGCGTTCTGAGCCGCAATGTTCCGCATGTTTGTGGCCATAGTGGCTACTTCAGCCGCGAGTTGGGCGGTTCTGTTCCTTCTGCGATACCTGTGGTGGGGTCGCTGATGAGTGACATTTCGATAGATCTCTTCTTCAGAGGCTTCTCTTGTCCTCCTTGGATTTACTTCTTCCTCACTGGAACTCATGGTTCGAGGCAGTAAGGCTTTTTCTCTTCTTGGCAAGTTGGAGTCCTACCGATCCTGCCGCCCTCCTTTTTCAAGGATTTCTCGCCGGAAGTTCGACTAAGCTTTTTAGTGGGAAGTTATCGTGGTTTGCATTGCCCAGTTTCTTCCCACAGACGGCGCCAATCTGTTGACCTCAAAAAACGGATCTGTCACCGAGCCAACAGGTGATACCTTCGAGTCTGTCCTTTCCTGCATAAACCACACAACGTCAGTCACACGTGGCCGTTCCCATAGGAGGCGGGGTTGGCCACGGGCACTCCGACGGTCAAGTCAGCGTAGGGTTGGCCGGAAATTATCCAATCGATCCCCAAGTTTTCACTCGGAGGCCGTTTTTCTTTTGATCTTCTTGAAAGCAAGTGTTCATATATCGAGAGTAAAAGAGTGCGTACCTTCTTTTTGGCGTAAGGGTCTAGTATTTATACCGGGTGTAAGAGGAGGGGGGCCGTTGGATTGGGAGACACGTGTAGCTAGATTATTGGGGCCAGTCCCACCGTAGGCGTCAACTTGTCTTTCCATAGGTTGGCTGGCATTGAGTGCTTCTGGCTGATTTGACCGTTTGGGTCCTGCCACATACTGGCTGATTTGGCCGTTTGGTTCCTACCACATATCCAATCAATCATGGACTTGACTGCAAAGATCTCTGTACGGGAGATCTTTGCCGGGACGCGGAGGGGCGAAGCGAAAAGGGGACCGGGTGCAAACAGCTCGTCCTCTGCGCAATCGCCTCGGCAGCTTGTGGCACGTCACCCAGACACGACAGGTTGGAGTCCGAGCGGTTACTCAGTTCTTACTAGTAACAAAATTTATGAAGAAAAAAAGTTGTAAATCCTTCAAAATGTATGATTGAAAATGAATTTAAAAATATATAAAAAAATGATTGCCAAATAGGAGTGAAATGTGATGGAGTGGCCAGTGTGGAAGTAAATTAAGTTCAGTTACTAAGCGCATGTTTGAGACCGATCCTTTGAGAATTTTAGTGTTTTTTTATCATTAATATAGGATCATGCTATTTGTACAAAATAACTTAACAATTTTTTTGACAACGCCACCTGACGACCCCTATTGGGGAGCGCCTGCGGCGGGCCAAGTAGAATTATTGGTTGATATATGATGAATGGGTCCCATTTGTTGCAACTTTTGACTTCATTATTTTATATAAAAAAAAATAAAGACAATAGTCTATATTATCGTGTTAAACGCGAGAATTCATTTTCTCCGTCATTTTAACTATTGAGTATTGACAAACTAGGCAATGCACAATAATTACAATTATGGTTACAGTATTGTGTCTGAGAGTCGATCCCAACGATAAACTCCCGGGTTAAATATAGACAAATCGGAGCTCTTGCCATTGGAATAAGTTCGATTGCTAATCACGAAATCTTGGTGTCTTCTCTATCTGATGAATGGGGAGTATGCTTTACGGTTCGTCTATAATTTGACTAGTTTACATTATCTTAGCCCAACCATGGTATATGCTTCAAGCATCTCGTCTTATCCTGCCGCTTTGATTCAACATTTCCAGTAAAAACACACACAAACTAAAAGGTACAACTCTGTATGGCACCACGCCAGTAGAGTACGCGCCACCGGCACCGGAGTTTAATTTTCAAAAAGAAATTGCCAGTCTCAAGTATCTGAGATCAAAACTTTATGTTTGCGAAACATTGAAGGAGAAAATGAATGCGATGGAGTCGAATTCTCGGGTTAAGTCATTTTTTGATTCTAGGAGGAGTCATTTTGCGAGGGTTATGGAAGGAGAGAGTTTGGATGAAAATGAGTTGTGCTTGCTTAAATGTGTGGTGGCTGCGGGGCAAGGTATGTGTTGGGTGAGTTGGGGAGCAAGTTGGTGGGTGCTGAGTTTGACTCGGCGAGGAATTCGGTTAAAAGCGTGCTGTGCTGTATGCTTTGGCGGAAATGATTGATACGTGGGATGTGAACGGTGGGTGTAAATGCGAGGGGAAGAAAAAAGAGCATTAAGGTCATTGTTGAAGGCTCTTGGAGAGGTTGAACAGTTTTATGATTGCATTGGAGGAATCATTGGGTCAGTGTTCATGATTATTCCCTGTTTCTTATTTTTCTGATCAATTTAATTGGTTTGTTTAATCCTATGGTGAATTCTTATTTTTTTCATCTCAAATGTTAAGGTAATAGATGAATAACTTAAAAGAACATATTAGCAGTGTGAAACATGTAGTATTTTGGTCAAATTTCAATAACCATAGCAGTATAAAAGTATTTTTGAATTCTTTTTGAAGTGAAAATATTGTTAATATGTACATTTATTCTTGTTGGTATGATATTAATACTCGACTAAGATTTGACCGAGTTCTAAGGATGCTCATAAATGAAGGATAGGCAATTCAAAATATTTTTCGAAGTTATTACTGCATTTCTCAGCTCTATCAACTTGATTGTCATGCTTTACGGCACTATATATCCTGATTTTTTGATTGAGGTGGGTTGCCATCTTGACATCAGTTTTCCTATGTCATCCAGTATATACTGATTTCCATAGTTTGCTCATTACTTGGATTAAAACTCAATGATCTTGCTTTTAATGCCCCCACGCAACTTACAGAAACCAACAAATCTGAGATTCATCTTTATAAAAGTGCATGATTCAGCTTTATCTTAATTATAGAAGTGTGCTGCTAAAGTGAATGGTCGGATTATTGAAAAGTTTAAAAGCTGAATATTTTATTTGCTTGTGTTTGGTAAAACTGTATTAACTTTTATTTGCTTGCAAAGCAGTTTCGTTGGGTAATTGGCGCAAAACGTCCCTACCTTTGGCGGGTTTTGTACAAAACATCCTTACCTTTCGTTTTTTGACGCAAAACGTCCCTACCTTTCACATTTTTGGCGCAGAACGTCCTTTTCCCCAAGTTTTGACCATTTTACCCTCCAATTTAAATAAAAGAAATATAAAGAATAAATTGCAATCTTACTCCTAGACTTTTCTTAAAATACAAATGAATCCAAAACTTATAAAAATATTAAAAAAATCGTTGGGAGCTCCTAGCCGCCGGTTATGGACCCAATTTCCACCTCATTCCGGCCACCAAAATCGCCAGTTATCACTACCAACTTAATCTCCTCAACATCCTCCACAATTTTCACCCAAGAACTCCCTATTTAATCCACTTATACGCGCAAAATCATGCATCAAAACCAGCAAATCGAAATTTTGCAACCTGCCAAAATCTCTCCTCCGACCACCATCATGGTCGCGGACCACCACGAACCGTTTGCCCAAGTCCGGCGACACAGACTATGGCTCCAATTCACTCCAAACAACACACCATCAAACTGAATTAATTCATGAAACATTGTTGGTTAATTCTTTTATCAAGATTTCAAAATGAGTTCACTGAGATCCTCAAAACCCACAAAATCCCCAAACCAAGCAATCCCTTCAAGATCATCTTCTGCTTCATCTTCATCTTTTTTATCATCCCATTTAGCCATGGTTGAATTGAAGCAGAAAATCATCAACTCTCTATCTAAACTTTCAATGATTCGAAACCCGCCGTGAAGAAGGAGAGCCTTCGTCTCCTTGCTATTCTCTGCCCTGCGCACTCGAATTCCTGCGCGAGCCACTTGACAAAAATAATTGCCCACATTGTGAAGAAGTTCAAGGACTCAGATTCACCTTTGCCTACATTTCAAAAGCTCTGCCCGAGGGTCTGCAAATACTTGAATAGTCCCAAGAATGAATGTGAAGTGAAGGGGCTTTTTTGGACTGATTTGCATATTTAAAAAAGTTTAGGAACATATTGCAATTTATTCTTTATTTTTCTTTTCTTTTTTGTTTTATTTAAATTGGAGGGTAAAATGGTCAAAAATTGGGGAAAATGACGTTCTGCACCAAAAATGTGAAAGGTAGGGACGTTCTGCGTCAAAAAACGAAAGGTATGGACGTTTTGCACAAAACCTGTCAAAGGTAAGGACGTTTTGCGCCAATTACCCCAGTTTCGTTATTCCAGGCTGATATCAATCCATATTTGGTTGTTTACATTTGAAGGTTTTTTTTTTTTTTTTTTTTTAAAGCCAAGACAAGATCTGAATCATTTGCAGTTGGTGAAGGTAACCACCGTTAATGAACCTGTTAATTTTTCATTGCAGACTCCAGATGGTTCATTGTTGGATATCATGTGTAATGCCTACGACCTATTATCCCATTGTGGAATAAAAATGCCGTAGGTACACTATAAATCTCTTTCAATATCATTGCTAAAAGTTTAAACAAATTTTGAAACTTTCTTTTGGAGCTTTACTCCATGTGCATCCTCCTATTTCGCAGGTTGAAGGTAATGAAAAATATATTAATTCTGGACCCCCATAGCTCCTCTTCCATCCTGCTCTAGGCTTTGGGAAGTCACCAGACTAAAGGTAAATTTACAATATTTTTCTCATCAGTTTCTTGTGAAAACTTTTAAGCTGCAGACTGAATTGTAGTATGCTACACTCTCTGGAAGATGAGCCTCTAGGTGATTACTGACTGGATGTGTAATTTCTTAGAAAAAAAGAATGAAACTACTTTTATTATGAAATGATGATTCGAAAACAATTGTCTCTCTCAATGATCTATTTCTCTCTTATGACCTAGCAGATTTCTTTTGTTTTTCTTTATCTTCAGTTTCCCTTAAAATAATATATGATCTGATCCACCATTTAAATATTGCACCTCTGAATGGTTACGAAGTGAATTGATTGTGTTCTATCTATCTTTTCCGTGTCAGTTTCAAGGAGGTTCTATTTCCATGGGTTCTGAGTTACAAATAGAGATTGCTGAGTTTTTTTGGAGCGATGTTCAGGTAATACACTTAGAACATAGATCAAGCAGCCTGTCAATTTGCTCTTTTCTCATCGGTGTTACTTACTTTTAGCTTGATGGGAGTTTGATAATTCTTGCTGAAAATTTCAACGGTTCTACTATAATTGATGAAAGTGGTGAACCTATATTACAGTGTGGCAGGAGGTACCATTTTGGACCAGTTACTTTTGAATTTTACAAACAAATAACTGTGAAAATACTTCCAAAATAAGTTCAATTCATACAGGCGCGCAAGGTGCAAATTACAGTGTGTCTGTGTACTGAATGATAGAATTGATTGGAATTCAAGGGATAACTTATATTGAAAGCATGATGTGCAGCGGTTCGAGGCATTAAAGGTGATACTGCATGGAAATGCCAAATTTGTGGCTACCAATGTTGTAATACAGGTTAGTGTGGAAGCTATATTACTAATTACTGTAGATAGGTAAAGCAAATTGTCTGAGAGATAATACATATTGTGAAGAGTGCAAAATCAATTCCATCATACACAGTAAAAAGGTGCACAATTGTTCCCTTTTAATATTTGTTGACAAAGTGATATCGTCATTTTTATATATATTTCCCCTAAAGATTAAAAGGGGACATTTTTATTGTGTATTGTAGATAGTTATGTTGGATTTTATTTTTGAGTAATGTTATTTATACAATCTGGGAATGATCCGTATGTGAAGTAATATTAAATGATAAGGCCAATAAAGTGAGTTTCATATCCACACATTTAATTGGTCTTATCATTTCACCCCACATTACCTACCACATCACATGGGATTATCCCCATTTTGTACATACAGCATTATTCTTTATTTTTAATGTATGAGAGCCCCGCAAGCCAACTATCATAGACGTGTATATGCCGTATTAGGGATTAACTATGGTTTTTAGGGATTTTCCATATTTATATCCAATTTTATCAAACTAACATATAGGTTATTTGAATTTTTGTCTCCTCATTTAGATCATATGAAGTTCCACATAAACTAAGCTAGATTGTAAGCTGATTGCCTTTGACAGAAAAATGTTTTGTTCTATGGAAGTTTCTATTTGTTTCTGTTTCTTTCTTTTGTCTTTGGTGTTGCATCATATATGAACAATAGAGAAAAGGTTTGGGACAACATTGTCTCTGAATCTAGTTCATGTTCATGACTAATTTGTACGACTCTCTCCTATAAATTAGTTTTCCATCTGAGAAATAGGGCTGTTACACTCGTGAAGAGGGTCAAAAACTAAGATACATTCTTCTAAAATTCAAACTGTGTGACAGATATATGAAGTCGTCATAAAAGTTACTGTACTCCAAAGTTTATAAATTACCAAGTGTCATTGGCTCGAAACTGATGCAGAACAAATAACTGCAATTTTTAATTATTAACAAGTATTTAAAAAGTTTGTTTGATCTGCAATGAAATCTAATTGCATCTTTTTGTTTTCTCATCACAAAAGAAGTTGCTGAGTGGTTATCTACAATCATAAAATTCTGATTTCCTTATTTTTTGTTTATTCTTCTGTGGCAGGAAATACAGGTTTCTGTAGTTATATAATTTGATACATCTGGTGTATATGGTTTCTATTTCTGCTGACTTTCGCCAATCATTCTTGTGATTCATTTGAGCTTCTGAAACCCGCACAGAGTTTATAATTTGCTCTCTTACATCTTCTACATTTGAATCTTCGTCACACACACGTGCACATGCTCATTTTTGGACCCTTCAATAGTTGTTGAGTTGAATCAATAATATTCCCTTTTCAGAACATAAGATTATTCTACTCATTTTTTATTTTTGATTTTCAACTGAGGTTTAGATGTCCAAGTGAAGCCTATTGAAAAGGAATTAATGTATTCTGGAACATGGTTTTGGAACTACAAGATAAGGGGCCAACATATTCAACTATCATTGAATGAGTTGTAGAAAACTAACCTTATCTCATTGTTGAAAATGTGAGTTAGGTTGAACCTCACGTCCTTTTCTGGAATAATAGATATAATTTTGAATGATGAGTGCTGGTATGAACCGGATGGTCTCGGCTACAGCTCTTGAACTTTATACGTATATATACAACATTTGATTAATAGTGATTATAGTTTTCCACTTCTATTTTTGGTTCAAGTTTACTATGCAAGCATCAAAATCTCTTTTCCACCTTTTATAACTTTTTAAGTTCGATGACAAATATTCTGAATAATTGGAGATGCTCAATGTTTAGTGTCTTTGTTTATTGCCGACGAGTTTCTAGATTTGCATTGTCGTTGACACCAGTGCGGTGTTGACAAGTGGTGATTGTTGTTGAAACATGCACCACTCAATAATTTAGAGGATTTCAATTTAAGAATTGATAATAAAATAGTGTTATAACCTTATAATTCAACATATAAAATATCGTCCCAGCTGTTCTATTCGGACTATTTGTGTTGGGAACGCCGCGGTCTCGCTTTTCGTGTCTAAGTAGCATAGCAAGTTAAATGTCGAAACGTGCAAAGAGCATTGAAGATGGTGGACTGGAGTAAATCTCAGCATTCTTTTGAACTCATATCTTATGTGGGCCGGGTCGGGTCATATTCTTCTCTTTGGGTCATAATGGTGTGTGACATGACATATTGGCTCTTTGATGGGTTGGAAAAACGACAGCACTAAATAATTATATTTACACTTTTGTCCATCTTGACTTGTTGAAGTGACAATTTTCAAAAATATCCATTTACCTTCATTTTCTTTACTACGTATGAAGTTATTGCACTTCTTTCTTTTTCACTTCTCTAAGATTGAATTGGGCTAACATTAGAGTCCCAATCCGATGAAATGTTCAAGTCTTTGTTGCTGGTTTCTCTTTATTGAGAAATAAGTCATAATTTATATAAAAGGATTGTTTTGATTTTATTTTATTTTTCGAACTGGGCTGTCAAAAATGACACTTTGGATCATTCTGTATATATAATTTATAGAGCGTTTGAAACAAATTTTCATCTACAGTGACATGGTTGTGTTCTATCAACGCATGCCATTGGACAGACTCTGTGTCATGCTTTGCTTTAAAGAGCGAGTGAAAGTTGAATTTTTTTTTTTGGGGCAACTATTGCAATTTGCATTATTGTATTTACTTGGACATTTAATTATTGATTTTGTAAAATTTCACACCCATTTCATTTCACTATTGAAAGTTGAATTGTTGTGATATATATCACAAACAATATAATGATGTAATATGTAAACACATCAATAAGAATATTCATATTTTTAATCACAATTAATGTGTATTAAATTTCTAAAAAAAAAAAAAAAAAGAGCACGGTGGGTTATATTAGCTTGACCTGCAATATTGACAGGTCTGTGAGTTAGTCTCATTCAGTTCTACATTTGTAAATGTCCTTTATGTTTTTATAGGTTCTCAGGTCAAACCTGAATGGAGTCTAAATATCTCGTCAATTTATTCACTTCGACACTTCTATCTAAAACAAAAGTAAAATTACTTAAAAGCTACTTTTAAGCTTTAGCCAAATATGTCATCTTTCCCAAACACATTTGCTTTTTTCTTTCTAAAGATGCTTAATTAGAACTTTAATAGAAAGACAGGAAACAATATTATGATCATGGACATTAGATTCATAGTATATTTTCTCTTTTAGGAAATCCTTTACTTGATGAAGCTTAATTGGCGGAGAACTTTCTTAAAATTGATCTCTCTTCGTACAGTTTTTTTTTTAATGGCACAATCTTCTAAATATACTCCCTTTTTGAATCCCCCAATCATTGTTTGGTTCTATATTTGACTCACTGTGCTTAAGCAATAGGCTATTAGTGAGCCACTTTGAATAATTGAAAGAAGTGAAACTCTACAACTTTGTTGACATTTTGATCAATGTGTGTATTGACTTTGGTGAAGCCATTTAGGTGGTTGAAATCAAATCACAACTTCTTGAATCCTCGTCGACACTCACTAGATTCATTTGCTGGTTAAAAACCATCATGTGAAAAGGAAAGAGAGAGGACGCATACCAAAAATAAATCGAAACATCATTTCATGTCTAAAGTTAATAGGTGAAAACTTATATAGCACTAAAAGTGGTTCTGTACATGTCATTTATGGGTCCATGGTCCAAATCACCCTTGAAGAGCCATAGGCCGAGTACTTAAGTCATGGGTAGGCTCATACAAGTCGCTAGGTGCGAGCCCTCAATAGTGCGAACCTGGTGAGCCAAATTACATTGAAGGGGCGCTAGGCCAACTAATTAGGAAGTGTTTTTACCAAAGAAAGTTGTGATGACTTGGAGTTCTTTGTATTTTGGGAAGAGTGTTTTACATAGAACTGCTTACCTTATGTCTTTCTTTTTTCTTAAATAGAGACTCGCAAGTCGCACCCAATTGTGGACGGGTCCACGACCACGAGACCATGAGACGACCTGTTCCAACCGTGTTGGGTTTGGGCTGGGCCTAGGGTGCACCTCCTGTCTAAGCAAATCTCTTGCTATAGATCTTCCTCGAAAATGCTTCAAATATATTCTCTATGTTTGTTAATTCCTTCGTCTTAAATTTAGGTCCTGTCTGGCAATGATTTTAAGTAGAATTTCAGCCGTTAAACTACCCAAAAAAGCAATAATTTGACCGTTTTAGTTGTCATTTTTGACTATTTCACTCACAGATGGGACCCAGCTCTTTGCAAACGGTCAAATAATCAATTATGAAAATCCATGCCAGACAGGGCCTTAGAAATTTGGACACCTTGGCTTGGAGACGAGAGCGATGATGAGAATTTCTGAATTACAAACAAAACCTCAATAGACATGTCAACATTGATATTATACATTGCAAATATAATACTAGGATAACATTGTCAACTATGGAAATCATCATCATATATGTTCTGGATTGAAGTGATAGCGTCTATTGTTTTTAACTGTGTGTCCTTACTCATTTCTTGAATTTTTATGGGATTCTATCTAGAAAAATAATTTCTTCTAATTCTAGTTAAAAAAAATTATCATTAAGTCCTCTTTTTTCCGGACAACAAATACGAAGAAATCATCAAATCATAAAGATATTTCTTTTAGTTTCTTTCTCTTCAATCTCCCACTTGTCTACCTTGAGATTCATATTAAAGTTATTAGAGTTGATGGCATTATAGGTTTCCTTATTCTACATGAATCCAAAATTCCCTAGGGTTTCTTTCTTTTGTCAAATCACTTTTTTATTTTAATCAATCGAAACATCTCATCTACTTTTTTTTTTTATGAGTGAATCGGTCCCATACATCCTTTGAAGGAACAATTGTTTTATCTCCTTTTTTGTTGTACTATCATTTTCTATCGTGTCAAATTAACTCGTATATTTTTCACCATCCCATTTTTAACAAGTACACGTCTGTCCAACCTTAAAAAATTACTTATAAGTAAAAATGCGTTAGTAAAATAAATAACTTTTCGGTTGGTATTTGGAAAAAAAAAAAAAGTTGTCTTTTTTTTGAAAAAAAAAAGAGAGAAAGAAAGGAAAAAAGAAATCCTTGCCCTTATGTTCGAATAAATAATCTAAACGTATTTAGAAATAGAAAGTTATTTAAAACTTAAAGTTTAACCTAAACCTTAATATTATAATAACTGGACCAAACGATGGTATGTTTCATCAATTTCTTGATTGGACTGGTGAACTAGGTCCGAATTTAAAAACTATGATTACTGTAGGCTTGTCTATTTACTTGGTTCTCCAAATATTTACTATAGAGCATGTTTGGCCAAATCCACAATGGAAGTAAGTTGGCTTAAAATTTACTTTTACCAAGTGTAGCCATATATGTTTGTTGCACTCTCCTTCAAACACGCTAGGCTTTTCTTCACAAGTTACCCTGCTCCCCCCACCCTCATTTTTTAATTTATTTTTTGTACAATCACTTGTAGGCGTGTCAAGGAGCTGAGCCGCGAGTCAAAATTTTTTGTTTGGACTCGATTCGAGTAAAATAGTTCGAGCTTTTTTTTACCTGAGCCAAGCAAAAGCTCGGTCAAAAATTTTGGCTCAACCCGAGCTTTCGGCTCGAGTATTAGTAAATCAAGCTGGATTGGTTTTTTTTATATATATATAATTCGTGAAAAATCTAAATTTTTTTAAAGATTTAAAATTTGTGCAATTTATATCTATTATAAAATTAAAAGAAGAAAAAAATAAAAGATTTTAAAAAGAAGTGGCTGAAAGGTTTTTTTTTTAGGCTCATGGGTAGGAGCTGGGCCGGCTCCACCGATGCCCCAAAATGGGGCTTGGTCCCACCGAGCCACGAGCCGACTTGACTCGGGCTTTTCTGGACCGCATCGAGCCGTTTGAGCCATTTTGTCATCCCTAATTACTTGCTACTTTAATAAAGTGAGTTTGCTTATTTATTAGGTCTAACCAAACATTTATTTGTAACATTAGTCGCAAACAATATAGACCCTGTAGATAAAAATTTAAATCAAATTCAATAATTAATTTTAATCAGTCATTTCGTAGAATCCAAAATTTTTCTCAACTTTTCAACTACACGATTCACCACATTTTATCAAAATTTATTAAAAATCTGATTTTAGCTAAGGCAAAAGAGCATAAAAGTCAACAAAATAAGATATGTGGCCAAACAGGTTTCTTTCAAACTCTAATCAACTATGAAGAATAAGTCCTATATATAAGTGTCAAATAGCATGAATTGAAGTGGATGAAAATCAAGAAGAGGTATGAAGAGTCATCAAGAGCCTCGTTCAGGCTCTTCCTGTGCAGCCTGCAAGTTGTTGAAGCGAAGGTGCACTCCTACATGTCAATTTGCACCCTATTTCCGGTCGGACGAACCGAATAAATTCGCAAAGGTACACAAGGTGTTTGGAGCAAGCAACGTGATCAAAATCCTAAACGAGGTGCCGGAGGAGCAACGCGAAGATGCCGTGAGTTCGCTCGTTTATGAGGCGGACGTGCGGCTTATGGACCCGGTTTACGGTTGCATTGGTGCTATAGCTTCATTGCAGAAGAAGATGGTAGAGCTTCAACATGATCTGATTATTGCTAGAGCTCGACTTGCCTATTATGTTGATCAGACTGTTTTGTTTTCTGATGATGGAGTCAATATGTGCCCTGTGATTGACATGGTAGAGGACCTCAGCGGCCAGGATTTCTTGTCCTTCGATCAGTTTAGCCAATTCCCATTTCCATAATCTCTCACTCACTCACTCTCTGTTTATGATTTCTTCAAATCTTGAATCAATGGCTGAAATGTTGAGGTATCTCTGTTCACTCACAGCCACCGTTGTGCATAAGTTAATATTATAATAGTTGTAGCTCTTATAAGTTAAAATCCCGTGTTATCTAATAAGGATTTGTTCTGCTCATTAAACGAAATAGATATTTTAAGGTGACAGAGAGAAACTCAATAGCAATTACCTTTTAGTTTTTTCGTTTCGGCGAAATTCTTGAGCATCTATTGGATCCGTTTTATCACTTTTAACGAAATTAGTTATGATTGATTTCTGGTGACGCATCCCCACACAACTCAAGCACTGCCTGACGAAGGGGGGATGGGGAAATGAATTATGCCAAGAAATAGTAATAATCATGAATAATGCTATTTATCATTATGATAATGGAATATCGGTGATGTAATAGTCTACGTGGAATAATGAGATTTGACGGATCAATTTTTATGGGAGAGGGGAAGAAGAGAAAGAAATATGAGCAATAATAACTCGTCATTATCATGACGATAAATAACGTTACTCGATAACATTGTAAAACCTCGATATTTTTAATAAAAAATACTGAGGGATTCTCAATAATTTCATCAATTATTCGATATCCTAACGAATCAAAAAAAAAATTAATTTTAAGAACTTTTCACACTTTTCATACATCGGCACGTCATTTCTTTTTAACAATTAAAAATACACAAACATATTTTTAACATTTCAGCACATTATTTTTGTTAGTTGACTGCTATTAAAACAGTTTATATTCATGTTTAAAACCCACGATCGAAAAAAAAAAAAAAGCATTCTTAATTAACAACCTCATTTCGTGAAATAAAAACTAATTTACTGATCTTTCTGGGTTTCAAACTCAGGTCCAAACCCAAGTCCACGATGAGTTCGTAATTTGTCATTGTAACTACGAACTTCTTGTGCTATCATCCCCTGCATTCTCGTCACCAAACAAGTCTCTTTAATCACCTCGGTTGACTTTCCATCCATCTTCAATCACTACGAACTACTAGCATGATCTGTCACATGGGTCCTGGGGAAAGGGATTGAATGACACCAACAGAAGTATTCTGATTTCCCTTTCTTCGCTGTATTCTTCTCCTTGCTATGCAACCATGAACTGAAGGGGCCACATCCTCGTTTATTTTGATCATCATCAGGAAGATGAGCCGGTAGATGATGATCATGCCGAAAATGACACCGAGATTCACCCATTTCGATCTTCGCAAATTAATCTGAAAGATGTTTTCTAATATGAATTCTCCATGAATTTTGGGAAGATCCGGCGTCTGGTTGTCAAAGACCAAGCCTTCGAGGTCGTTTTGACATCCCCCCTGAGGCATTAATACAAGTCATTAACAGAACAGCACATATATTTCCACAGAGTGCAGCCATGGAGACTCGTTAATATCAGTAAAGAGATTTCTACCTGTACCGCCCAATAGTGGAAACTAATGTAAGTCATTGGGTAACGCCAGAATGGCTTTGGGATGTCGTTTGGCAGTCGGAGGTACCCAGAAACCAGCATGAATATTCCCTATAACATGTCGAAGAAACTTTCAAAACAGTTCTTACTCATCAAGAATAGACTTGTGTGAATTGGGCGAAATAAGAACCTGAATCCCTGCGCCTGTGATGATTCCCATGAGCAAGTTAGGGACAACAGTTGCTATAGCCATCATCAGGCTCTCGACCACCGCCACACTCGCATATAAGCATAACAAGAAGTACACATAATGTGAAAAACCGGGATGGAGACGCACCATGAAGTAGCAAATAGTACCGGAAATCAAGGTAATTAAAATCAGAAATGGCATTGCAGATATTGTGTTGCTGATGACAAAAGCAGTTGCTCCATAGTGTCCATTGAGCCTTTCCCGTTTGAAAACCTACAACACAAGAAGTAGAGAACAGAATACTTGGTATTTGTTATCTTCTTTAAACAGCCATACCAGTAGATAAATTGTAACACATACCTTCATATCTTCCACAAATGAAGGAAAGCCGCCAATAGCCATAAACGTCACAAAACCAAAGACAAAGGCAATGCATCCACCCCTTGCCTGTGACACGGTAAGAAAGAATTTTTTTCCCTTGGTCATAAAACTAAATGTTACTCAATTTGACAGTAGTTTTAGAATTTCTATTAGAACAAGGTTTTTTTTTTTTTTTAATCAAAATATCGTGTATAAACATATTTGGAAACTAGATGTTGAAAATGTAACTTTCACTATTTTTTAAGCTTAGCCAATCATGCTTGTAGAATATGAGAAGTGAAGGGGAACACAGCTGAGATGCTGTCATGAAATAATAATATTACCAGAATGGAATTGTATCCGGTTCCTATGTTCATATAGATGGTCCCGATGGAAATGGTCACCATAATGTAGATTCCAAGCCTCAACCAGTAATAACCAAAGTCCCTAGACATATTAACAAAAGAACGTTTGGTTAAGATGAAGGCCTGCATGAAGAAACTAGCCTGACTCCCTCTTGAATCGAGCACCATTCCTTTCTGCAGAGTGATTCAATATAAATTACTAGGGAAGATTGAAGAGCAGATGATAGATTCAAATTAAGGCTAAAAGGGTGCCTACAATTTTGGACATCTCCTCGATCTTTTCTTTTGCTGAATAATAATAATGAGACGTATGATAAGAGTCAATAAGTGTGTGGATAGCCTCAGCTGTAGTTACTTTGTCTAGAGGATCATCATTTCTCTCAATCTGATGGCAAAAAAATTAAAGAGTTGTTAAAACATGAATTCGGAGGAAAAATTAATGAGCATGACAAATAGTGACGAACAATTTGTGCTAAAAATAGCAGATTTCAAAGTGAGTTCATTTTCATTCAATAGTTTGCCACAGCGTCCAAAGCATTTTCCTTCTGTTCTAATAGTGATCTTCCTACATCTTTCGTATTTAGTGTAACTGGTTTACAATCTCGTCCTCATAAACATGACATTCTAGTATGAAGCTAGCAAGATAGTTTTTACAAAATTTCATCCGAGAATGTTCCAAGTATCTACACGAACCAATAACATTCTCAGCTCCTTGTCTGCTTAATGCTGGGATATCGGGCTTTAGCTGTAATGATGTGAATAAATATCCTATCCACATTTGAAATATCACACGATTACAACATTCTTGCATATTTGTAGATCGGCTGAACTGCCAATGATGGAAGCTCAAATGTGTGCTTGTTCTGCACAGTGTTATGCATAAAGGCCATCCGTCAACTGTGTCCCTAGAACTAACAAACGATCTAATCCAAGGTTATGGAATTCATTAAGAGGTCTTCCATCAGAAGCACTACCACATTGTATTAACAATCAATTATGTTAATTGACACTAATAAATATATGAATATGATTTTTTGGATTAACTGTTTTAAATGAAATTAGTAATTTTTAATTTCTTAGGGTGTAGGATATGATAGAGAGAGACCAGTATTTTGCATGAAGAACATAAACCACAACCACAACCATCAATTATCCTCGTCCAATCAGGAGTTTATTTCAACATGATCGGAAAGCATGGGGAAAGAATTTGATACCTGCAGTTTCATTGATCCTTTCAAAGATGCTTTAACTTTGTCAAAATCAGAATTTACACATCGGAGAAAATGATCGGATGGGTTTCTGAGAGCAGGACAAGGAAAGCCAGCTTGCGCAAAGAACTGAACACACCAATTAACATAAGATATCCATTCTCTGTAAGAAAATGTACTTCACTGAAGTAGCAGAGAAGAAAAATAATAGGATCTTGCCTCACACGCCTCTGAAGCCTGACCAAAGTAAACCGTTTTGCCTCCAGAAAGTAAGTACAATCGGTCAAATAGCTCAAAAACTTCACTGCTAGGCTGTTGAATTGAGGCTATGACAGTCCGC
Source organism: Fraxinus excelsior (assembly GCA_019097785.1). Taxonomy (NCBI): domain Eukaryota; kingdom Viridiplantae; phylum Streptophyta; class Magnoliopsida; order Lamiales; family Oleaceae; genus Fraxinus; species Fraxinus excelsior. Next base: position 30,273,824 of record CM032632.1, on the reverse strand, counting down.
CCACCTCTAGACAGGGCACATAGTGTCTGAGTTACAAAGAAAGCAGACGCACTGCCCAAAGAATCAGCCAAAAGCTCAAATGAGATATCATTACAGAAAGAGAGTGCCCAGAAAACAGCATCACAGGATAAACACGGTTATGTAGGCCCGAAATGACAGTGCTCAATTGTTTGCATAGCGTAAGAGTAAATTCACAAGAGTATTACTAATTAAAAATCATCAGCTATTTTCAGCTTTCACAACAAATACAAAGCGTCTCATTCCCCGTCTCCACCACAAGAGTTATGATTGATCAGAGAATATTAATGCTTAACCTGTCAAGTCCAGTGGTTGGCTCATCAAGAAAAAGCAACTTCGGCCTCATAAGGATCTCAAGTGCAATGCTGAGCCTCTTCTTTTCCCCACCACTGATGCCACGCAAGTGCCAATTCCCAATGACGGTGTTAGCACAATCTTGAAGACCCAGTTCTACGATGGTGCTCTCAACCAATGCATGTGTCTCCGATATGGGCTTTTCATCAGGAAGGCGTAATCCAGCTGAATATGACATCGTCTCACGAACTGTTAGAGTACTAATCAAGTTGTCATCTTGTGTGACATATGCCTGCATTTCAAGCAACAAGTAACTCAAATGTCCATTTAAGTTAATGCGGATGGTCGGCACAGAGATTTAAATCTCTACTAAACCTGAAATTCACCCATTGCCTAGTAGAAACGAAGACATCCCAGTTGATTTAGACAATAGTCTCCACAAATTTGTTAGAATTGAACCGGAATAAGTTAAAATATGCATTTTAAGGTAAAATTAGTATAACAAAAATGGGGACCGGGAAAGACAAGAAACTTAAATAAATACTCACAGCAGTCCCAAAAGAGAGCTTGGCTTTACGGCCATTGAGGAAAATGGTCCCGGAAAGGAATGCGTTGGCAGGAAGGCGGCCTAAGAGGGCGTCTAACAGTGTAGATTTGCCCGATCCAGAAGGACCCATTAAACAAGTAAACGTTCCTTCCTCAGCATATCCACTCGCTCCCTCCAAAACATTCTGCAATTCTCCATTTCTACAACTAATAATCACACTTAAATCCTTCCAAGCGAGCCTCGACGGAACATCTTCCACCAATTCAGGACTCAAATCTCTTTTTTCAGCCTTAATCTCCATTGTTACGGCATTTTCTGAGCTCCTCATCTCTGATCAGTTCCTGTCTTCTTTCTATCACTCAGTCGGACTTTGCAAATTGGATTTTATCAATAGTGCGGATATTGTGAATTTGACTGGCCATGAAGGAAGATTACAAATCCTCGTCCTCATCCTCAACTCCATCTCAAGCCATGACACAATACTAGTAAACGATCAACCACCACCATCCTCAAATTCATTAATTTCGTGTAGTAAAGAAGACAAGAAAAGAACGTCATCATCAAAAAAATTCCCAGTCTCTTCCATTGCTTTGTGTGCGGGTAGGTGGTAGTGCGAAGCATTTACTGCAGAAGATAGCAGCATCCAGAACCAATTACACGCTGTGTACATAAGAACGTTGGAAGGTGACTGGTTTTATTTGGTAAATTTGACATTCGAGGATTAAATCCAACCCAAACTTTGTCCTCGTACCCATCTAATTTGATTTTATATTAGTTCGATCTAAGAACTTTATGCTTAGTTTGATCATGACCATTAAATTCATTTTATTTCATCATGACCATCGAATTTCATATAAGGTATCAACGTGACATCAAATTTCATATAACATTTTATCATAACTTAACTTCTTTTTATCATTTTTATTAATTTTAAGAGGGTTAAAAGTTAACTTTGTATCATATATATAAAATAAAATAAAAAATGTAAATAATAACTTAATTTAAAAAAAAAAACTTATTTAACAAAAACGTTACTTAAAAAATACAATAAAAACTCATTTAAAAAAAAAAACTTATTTAAAAAAAGTTAGAAAAATAAAATAAAATAAAATAAAAACTTATTTAAAAAAAAAGTTACTTAGAAAAATTAAATAAAATAAAAAGTTATTTTAAAAAAAGTTTTTAAATTAAAAGAAAACTTTTATTTTGTTTTTATTTATTTATTTTATATATATAACCCATTTTAAAATTAGTGAAAATTGGGTTATATGAAGTTAGGTGGCCAATGTGAAATGTTATATGAAATTGGGTGGTTATGGTGGAACAAAATCAAATTAGGTGGCTATAGTTACACTAAATATAAAATTAAAAGACCAATGATGGATTTAACCGGACATTAGATCATTATATTCTCGGCAAAATCTTGATTGGATCACTAAGATTTTAATATATTTCAATTGGATCGCTAAATTTCAGTTTAAACCCAAATTTCACCTACACAATCCAATTCAGCTACCTATCATCCCAATATCTTTAAAATAAAGATTATGACAATGTCTTTTAAAGCAAAAGATTTGGTGTTATACTGACATGTCACGTAATGATTGCGTGAAAGATTTGTTGGTGTATGATGATTAATTAAGTAAATTTCATCAATTTTGATAATGATAAGCAGAATTACAAAAAATTTCAACCTGTCCAAGGGAAATGGTCCTTGTCCTAGATTTCTCGAATCCAGATCTTTTTGTTTTATTTTTTAATTTTTTAATTTAAATCATATTTAGAAAATAAAATCTCAAAATAAACCAGGTAATCTCTAGATGACAGGTGACAAAGTAGTGGTGTAAAAATTACATGATCCAATTCAAATCTAAATTAAATTGAATTTTAGACAAACTAAAAGTTACATAACTCAATAGAAAATTTGCACTGCTAGTTTGGCGATCCAAAAATAAATGAAAGAAGAAACTCCAGAAAAATAAGTTTTTTTTTTTTTTTTTCTTTTTCTTTCGTCGTCTTCTAAAACCATGACATAAATCAAATCAATTACTCAATGCTACCCACAAGTAAAAAATAAATAAAGGCATTTATCCATGTATAGACCCGATTTTTGCTTCTTAGCCCTTGTTTGGTACACATTAAAATTTGCATTTTCATATTCAACTACATATTCTTCAATAAAATAATATTTTTCATCACGTCAATAACTTTTTCTTCTTTTTCAATCACACATTCTCCATCAATCTTCCAAAATAATATTACAGAATACATTCTTCCAAAATAATGTGGTTCAAAACACACCCTTGGTTGCTTGGAGATTCTTGACGAGACATGCTAACATCATTAAATGAAAAGCAATGATGACTTTTATCAGGAGCCCTGCAAGACGCCGGCCCTGTTAATCCAGGGCGCCGATGTAGTGCCCCCCATAGGCGGCCAATAGGGGGCGCCACATCTCCCGCTGTTTGAACATGGTGGACGTGGCCATGTTCAAACAGCTTTTTCCTTTTTATCAGCAAAGCAAGAATAAAAATAAATGTAGATGAATATTATTACATGAGCAATCGTGCGTCGAGCCACAATCAAAAGCATCTGAATTAAATAAATATGCATGGGAAATCAATCAAACAGGCAAACCAACAGGAAAGGTACAAAATGACTCTTGAAATCCATTTGCTTTTACAAAATACAGATTATCCTCAGTTTGTCGCCTACAGCTGCAAAAATGCCTCTGCTACCAAAGAATATTACAAAGAAATACATCCACTCTCTATGATAGACCACCAAATGACTATTTTTTCAAACATATATCACGTTTGGCCTTCTGCCAACTTCTTCTGATTAAAGCAAAAGGGGCCGGAAAACACAAGCGAAACCCCAAACTGATGCTATGCTCCTCTTCGAACTACTATATAACAAGTGTAATGTTAATTTCCACTAATGAAATCCTCCACGTCAGTAGGATCCCATTGGTGGCATGCCAAATGGTGGCATTGGAGGCATGCCCATTCCACCCATGGGTGGGGGTGGTGCAGCAAACCCACCTCCCATACCCGGCATAGGCGGTGCAGGCAAAGCAAGAGGCAGCAACTGGGCGTACATATTCTGCAAGAAATTACAATCCAAAATTAGTTTTTTGGCATTTCTAATCAATTAATTGGATAATATTCCAAATTTGATTGGGGCATCATAAGAGATTTAAGCATCAAACAAGATACAATTCCAAGGCGTTATATGAATGTCCAGAGGTGCAAGCGACATAACAAAGGAAAGCATAATTGATCTTCGAAAGATTGCTAGAGTTCGACAGAAGATGTGATGATTGATATGATTAACAGTTATTCTTGTCATTTTTGTCATACAAGAAAAATGTTGTAGTGCCCTTACGAGTTTGGCGAGTGAATAATACTACCATATATCAAATCATATACAAAGATGCATGCCAGATCGGTCGTCTTATGAGTGAAATCCATGAAAAAAAATTAGGTTCCTGGAATGTATACCTGTTGTTTAATAATATCCTTCTCCTCATTCTCTTTAGCCTTTTCTTCATTAAGAGAATCAATTTTGTCCTTGATTAATTCATCGACTTTCCCTGTGTATTCGCGGATAAACTGCAAGAAAGGAAAGATGTGAAACCAACTTGCACTCGGATAAGAAGTGTGTACTCTTAAGACAGCTCAAGGTCAGGCAGAGGCAGAGCAAAGTCAATGCACACGGACCTCAAACATTATACTAAAAGTAAAGGACATGACCAATCCAGAGAGAGAAGATAACAGAACAGAAAAAAGGTGCACTCAATTGTTTCTGAGATACTCTGTTAAATGATCCACAAAAACACAAATGCACACAAGGTATAGGGAGAGGGATAGAGGAGAGGGATAAGGAATCACCTGCAACAGATATGGGAAGGCAAAGTCGATCATATTATTCATCCATGCTAGTTCCAGAGCAACGTCGGCACGAATTAAATCGTAACAAACAAAGAGGCATGATGCAAAGCATTCTTTCTTTCCCTGAAGAAGCACATGAGCAACAATTTAGATATCAAATTTCTGCAGTTAACAATTCAGGTGACAATGTTGCTTATATTGAAGTAACCATGTCAAACAACTACGATTTGCAAAAACCATGCATCAACCACAAACTCAGAATACACATAAAGATGTTGATTTATTGCATTAACAACATTCAAAATAAGACAAAGTATCCCAGCTTGAACAACATGGGTAACATTGCCAACATTTTACCATAGATAAGAGGTAAAATATTTTCTCGAGTATCCATAGGCCATAGATTTAGATTCAACATTAGGATAAACCTTTCTGATACCCACACAAATTCCCAAGCAACAATGTGACTGAAATTTCACCAACTAAAGGAAAGATTATCATCAAGGGAAAAAAATGTTCTTCCATGCCAAGCCACAATCAGTATCTAGACTTGTAATGCAAAATAAAGCTTGTCAAAGAAGGTTATACATAGAGTTCTGTTACAACATGGAAACAGATTTAACTGCATAGGAGAAACTGAGAAAAATGGAAAGAAAGGCTTCAGAGTTCAAAACAAGTAAAAACATCCGTGGAAGTAAATTTCTCATAAATAAAAATGCAGTTTGAACTTAATATGTCAAAGTTGAATTCAAGATAAGCAGTCCCAAAGATATTTTAGTTTCCTTTACTGTGTGCACCTCTCGTGAAAATTCAAATGTTAAAAAGAAAAATATCCAGCTATTACAACAAAATGATACCTGATCAATGAAGTAAACAAGCAACTCTTCCGCAAGTTCACGATCGCCAGATTGTGAAGCAGTCTCCATTGCATCTTTGTAAAGGTTATCTTTCTTTGACAATGCAATGGATTGCTTCCACCTACCAGCCTTCTTATAAATGTAAGCAGCAACACGCCTCATTTCAAGAAGCTCATGTTTCTCAATCTGCTCAAGCCCATATAAACGGCATAAATTAGCCCCAAGATACAGGAACTAGGATCAAATTGAAGAAATGCATTACAGTTCACCTTTTGTGCAAGGCCAATCTGATCAAAGTTATCATGGAAGTCAATTGATTCACGCAATCTGTCATAATCTTCCTCCTCCACATAGATCTCATTAAGAGCTTCATTCACAGCAGACACATTGTTGTTCTGAACTGCAACCATGTATGGCTTAACAAGACGCAGGTGGCCAGCCTAAATGAAGCAAATGTAAAAAAATTCAGCAGAAAACTAATGGCTCAATCAAGCATTTTTTGAATTGAGAAAGGAAATAAACCATTCAAACAGTAACACAGACCTTTCTCATTATGTCCACCACACGAGTGTGGTCAACACGGAGGGCAAGAACATTCAGAACATCATTAATGAGATCGGGGTGCTCTTGCAAATAGAAATGTACTGCCTTGTAATATAGCTCTACATTAGCAACTTTGACGACAATATCTTTGAATTGCATGTGATCCCAAGCTTCTGGAGAATGATTCATGACAGTGGTGGCAGCGTTATCGAACTCATCATACTGAATATACAAATGAGTTAGTTCCTTCCAGTGCTGCTGTTCGTCACATGCTCGGATCAGCTTGGGAATGTTTAGACGGGTAGAGAATAATTTGATATGCTCCATAAGCTTCTCATAACGGTACCTAGCATACAAGACACCAAGCTCTGTAAAGATGCCCATATGTGCGCGTTCCAATCCTAAACCACTCTCCATAAGAGATATAAGCTCATTAAAGCACCCTCTGTTCTGGTAGTATTCACTGACTTCTTCCAGATCATCAACCTAAAGGATTACATTCACATGGTTAGTATATTCAGTGAATTCTGAACTATCTAACGTCAAAAATGTTCATGCAAAATAAGCAAATACGGACCAGCAGTCAGATCCTTTTGCAGCTAAAGCTAAGAAACAAATTGACCAAGATATTGATTCTGTAAGAAACAGTCCTAAAATACCAACTAATAGAGTCTGGTAATATACCTGTACAATGATATTGAGCCCACATATCTGAGCCAAGCGGAACTCTTCAGCGTCAACACAAGCAAAACAGACTTCTTTCCATGTCTTTGAGCTATTAGCTTTACGTGCTGCATCAACAGCCCCTTGAAATTGCTTCAACTTGACAAGTGTGCATGCTAATTTGGCCCAGTTAGAGATAAAAGCAAAAATAATCTTAGCTGCCTCATATAGAGCTTCATCATACAAGCGATCACCAACATTAGGGAGATTGGCAACATTTGGCATGAGAATAAACTCCTCAATCTCACCCAGCCTATCAATCTTAGCATATGCATAAATGAGCTCACTGTCCACCTTGGGCTCCTTCGCTTTCTGCCTAACCATCAGAAGATACTTCACCAAGTCATGATAAACATTTGCTTCCTCTGCAGCACGGATAACTTCCAAGAATTGGGTGGCATCATCAGCACGAATAAATGATTCAATCGCATCACTCACTAATCCTTCCCTGAGTTGAGCTTTAGCCACCTGACTCCAAACTGCATCTTCTTCAACACGGAATGCAAACTCAACAGCCCGGTTAATATCTCGAATATTATCCAGTAACACATCGACGGCCTGGACATTCAAATTGAACTTCTTAAAAATAGCAAAAGCCTCTTCATACAATTGAGCTTCCACTGCCACTTCCCCAACAGCCGGGCCATCAAAGTTATCAAGTCTATTTATATAATCCATAACTCTGGATGGATCCGCCTTAATGGCTGTCAAGATAAGTAAGTTTTGCAGGTTAAAGTTTCCGCTGAATGCAGAGTTTTGGAGCACAATCTTTTCGAGCAACTCAATTAGTTCATGAGGAAGGTCAGCAGTCATGAAGGCTTTAACAGCTGCAGATACTTGTTCTGGGCTCTTGCTTTCAGGCAAAGCAGTAGATACAACTTGATCAATGAGCTGTCTTCTGAATTCATTTTCAGGGTCAAGAACTTTTGCCCACAGATCACCATCCATCCTTTCAACTACATACCTGAAATAACATCACAAGCAGATAAACTTTAAGAGAATGTCAAACTAAGAAAATGTGGCAGTATAACTACACAAATCACAAACCTGGCTTGCAGTTTGAATAAAGAATTCTTATTTGTAACATTAATGAGTTCGTCATCACATTGACCTCGCCGGTAGGCGACAACAGCAAGGGTAGGATCACGTTTCTCACAGTATTTACCCACAACACGTGAATCATAATACGGATTGGTGGTGAGGAAGTGCTCTGGGTTGTTGTTGCTATCTATTATGATTTTACCCAAAGCGTTGTGGACGTGCACATCTTGACTTCCCTCACTCACAAGATGCTCCAAAAATTGAGTTAGCAGGCGAAGCCGGTTCCTGTATACCATACAAAGTGTAAGCATTTAGACATAAAGATAAAAAGCTTCTGCAAGTATACTGCGAGACTGTGGAGAAGGTACCTTTTCTCACACTCCTCTACTAAAGGCTCGACTGGAAGCAGAGAACGGACAGATAAAATCAGGCCTTTAATGAAATCTTCAGGACACTCATCATCTAAGAGTTGCCCAACTACTAATGGAGCATTTCCGGGATTGACCTATCCAGAAAGCCAGGCATGTTCAGTTGCATGAATTACAATTTTCTCCATATGATAAAAGATCTTCACAAAAATCATACCTTTTGCACATAACCTTCAATATAACGGAGCATATTGCTTGAATACAAGTAGTGTGTGAGGTCTGGAACAAAGCCAAAGCGATCGCATACATTTATCAGTGGTCGTGCATCCGGAAGTTTGGCTTCCATTAAAAAGTTTTTTGTCTTTTCAGGGTCATAGAAATTTGATTCTCTGGTCACACGTTCTACCTCCTTAATTTGTCCAGTCTTGGCAGCTGCTTCAATGTACTTGAAGTGGATGTCAGGGTCCTCACTGCAATATACCAATAATTAATACCCAAATTAACAAGTATCTAACATGCAAAACTGATCGTTCTACAGCCATAGGAAGTAATTTCCACTCTTATTAGATTACCTGGAACTCAAATATGATCCCAAAAAGAAATATAACCCCTCATATGACTTGAACTGCTCAAAGATCTTTATACATGCCTCAACACCCAACTGTTCACAATATTCTTTTGCAACCTACAAAAGTAGCTAGTCAATATTGCCATTGTAGAAATGCCAAAATCACCCCCAAGGAGTGTATTGACATATCTGAAGTTCTATATTTCCTGGCCTATAACAGAGAAGAATTTTGTACACTTCTACAATGACACAACACAGTCATCAAGCTTAGACAGGTAACTTATCACATTACATTTATAAAACAGTAATCCTTACCTGGACAATTATCTGAAGGTTGCCTCTTAAGTTGACCAGTAAAAGATCCTTCATGCACTCTAAAGCCCATTCCCGTGAAAGTGTCCCAAAGAATTCCACAAGAGCCTGAAATTGGCTACATTACTCAGCACTGATGCAACAAATGATTATGAAGATACAAAAATACACAATACTTAGTATATTAACCTGTGGCTCAATTGCATGGGTATTAACAATGATACGCTTGATATCTGACAGTTCAGTGTAGTGCTGCAAGTATGGTACATTGTTTAATCACATAGATAAGTACAAGTAAATATATCGAACACACACACACACACACACACACACACACAAGCTTAAAATTTAACCTGAAGAGCTCGCACGTAAAGACCAGCTTTTTCACAAAGCTGGGCAATGCGTGGCCGATCATAATGGCTGAACATTCCATTTGCTAAAATAGCATCAGCCACATTGGGAAAGGTCACAAGATTGATTTCCAGGACCTGAATAAAAAATGAAAGTCATGACAGTGAATGTCAATCAGATTGATAAACGAGGTTTGATTAGAAAGAGCAAAAACTATACAAAGTTAACCTTAGTTTGGAGGAATGCGTGCTCCGGCAAATTGGGTTTCAGAACATCCAACAAAAATGCTGTTGCTTCACGGATCAAGTTCCTCTGATGAAAAAAAATGATTGGAAAAGAGAGATATTACATATTGGCGTTAACCCACAAACTTTTGACACATAATTAGAGCTCACTGCCATGTACAAGAGAACAACAAATAAGGCCAATTACAGGTTAGCACTCTAGGCCATAAAGAATTCAAACAAACCACGAGAAATAAAAAATCAGACCTGAAGAAAGAGATCGGTAATGGTATTATAATCAACAGGACAGCCACCCTCCATTTGGGACATCATGAGAGCAAAATTGACAGCTCCCTACACAGATCAGCCTAATTATTTAATACTTCCAAATTTAAAGTCCCATCTACAACAACGGTCATACTCTAAAAGGGAAAGTTATTCACGCAACGCAATGCAGGAAATTATATCGACCAACATTATTTTATGCACTTCCAAGCATACCTGAGGATCTGATCGGAGGATAGTTTGCAGGAGGAAGAGATAATCAGGTGTATACCCAACCTGAAACGACATAAATTCAAATGCTCATAAAAAACCATTATACAAGTGCGAAGATCAATTACAATAATATTCTCCTATGAATGGTCAGTGATTGGAAAACATTGTAATTATCCTGGAGTAAAAAGGTAAACTTCCGGCAATGAAATTGTAACTGACCTGCTTGGAGTATATCAAGATTTTATCGAACTCCCTACGCTCAGCAAAGGCTGCAACAACTTTCGGAGTAGCTCTTGCTTTGATATATATTTTCAGCGCAAGGTCATTGTCCACAGTCTATATAAATAGGAATTACTACCGCATCAAAAGGTGGAAAACAACACAACAGAAAATTAACATTGATAGGATTTAAAATAATAAATGCTTCAAATTAACTTAGAAATAAATAACCTTCACAAGGTCCCCAAGTTCTTCACTACATTCCAACTTATCCTCAGCCAACCAGTTTTCCAAAAGATTCTTTTTGTTCTGGTTCACAACAAGACGAGATAACTCCAAAGACTCAAAAGCATTGAGCTTTCCTCTTGTCAGTAGTGTTCCAAAGTACTGCAGCAACGGTGGGGTTTGTCCAGATTGAACAGGAACACTCTGCAAATATACTCTATTTTTAGAAAACCCTCATCTCCCCCATACAAAAATAAAATGGTCTAAATCATATTAATTCCAGCAAGCATATTACAGAATGGATGGTTAGCTTTTCATCAAGAAGGTCATAGAAGGCATATCCAGCTGTTCCTTTCAACCATGCATGTTCAGAGGGTAAAGGATGAGACATCCTAAGGACAAAACGTACCTGAAATTTGGCTACCGTATCCGGTGTCCGAAGGATGCCTTGTGGAGATTCTGCGGCAAGCTCAGCAGCCTCTTTATACTTTGTTTGAGCAAACAATTCTTGGAAACGTTGTACAACCTGAGAGAGTTTAAGATGACAAAATCGTGAGTTCTTGGTATCCGAGTATGGTACATAAAGCAATAAAGAATAGGTCTAACAGAAGAATATGCGAAGGTAGCTTAAATGTCAAGCAAGCAGCAAAAATAGAAGTTCAGTCAGGTGGTTTTCTGTAACATTAAGTAGGTGATAAGCAAATAATAGTGGGCAATATAATTAAAAAAAATACTCAGTTCACTACTTCATCACATCATATACGAGTGAATGACAGATAACTGAGTAAAATTAAAGCCCTGGCCTAATTATTGTGTTGTATAGAAAATGCAACTATTAGCAAATTGGTCAGAAGAGCTCCAAAGGAATAAGACTACGTCGCTAGTAGAGTTGATTCTAAGATCGATCACAGCCAAAACAAAGTATTTTTCCAATAAATTTCTAATATAGATGATCAATGGGTATGTTATTATAATAACTTTAGTGATTAACCTCTATCAAAAGTAACCCTAGCCCAATCATTCTTAAAGAACATAAAATCATTGTCAAACAAGCAGCTATACAGTATGAATATATTGTCTGACTCCTTCCAACCAAGAACAAAAATAGAAAGAGAGTGCATTAAGATTCGAGATTCAACTTACCAAATTCTCTGCACCAGGCAAATTTCCTCTTTTGGCAAGATTTACAGCAAGCTCCAGATTGTTCAACTGGAAGATAACCAAAACACACAAAATTTTTGCAAGGGCAGAAATGGATTTATAAAACACAAAATGTCAAACTTATAATCTTACTTGGCCACTGACAAAGGGCACGAGTGTTGTTTCATTTACTGTAGCAAGTAAAACCTGCCCTCGTCTATTAATTGCATAGAAACCTCCTACTGAGGAAGCTTCTGATGTCAGAAAAATTGGATCTGGACTTATCCTATTTCGGTAGACTGCGGTGGCAGTTTCCAAATCATATACGAAGAGAAGCCCCAGTTTTGTAATTACATATATCATACTATACTTGTGCGATATCTGCATAAAATGCAAAGAAGCATGTTATGGGAAACCAAAGTGCAATATAGCTACCTGCAAATTACAGGAAGACAGATACAACAAAGAAAGAGACACAAGAAATACCTGCATGGCCACAGGAAAATCGTCAGCAAAATCTGGAGGAAAGAATAGATCTGCTTGTTTCTTTGTAAAAGATGGTTTCCCTGAAAAAGTTAAGCCAGTATTAAGCACCACAGGTAAGCAATTAATGAATTACTTTCTGCATGTACAAGAAACAATCATGTAATGATATCAACCCCAACCGCAAACTGTTCCAAGAATAAACCAAAAGAGGATCAAATCAGGCAAAAATGATGTACACCTGGCTGGGCTCCAAGCTCAATGATGTGCAACTTTGATGTAATCTGTCCAGCATTAGAGGTTTTGCTCGCAAAAGAAATAAGAATGGAATCCTTATCATTTCCTGGAACCTGCCAAGGCAAACAAATCCATAAAATAGAAATTAGCTTACAGAAACTCTAAACGCAATAACAATATTGCAACACTTTTCTTACTCTAAAAGAAGCAAATGATGCAGCATGCGCTTCAAGAGCTTGACTTCGTTGCTGATCCACGGAAAACAGTTGCATATTTCCTTTCACTAATTGAGGCCTCTAGTAACATGAATAGAAGAAGAATATCAGTTCATTGAAATGGTTGTGTAGAGAAAAAACAGAATGACAAGTTCCAAATAACAGTTGTGCCTAACTCAATAGAATGAATTCCTAAAAAACAGTTCTAAAGCCACACTAAAGCCAGATCAAAAATAAATAACTAATTCAAAACACACTCCAAAAGTTCATTTTATATTCTCCAGATAAACGAGAATATTTGTCAACTTCGACCAAGTTTCAAAAATTATAAAATTCATCACAGTAAATCAAGTGTGCTAGTGTAGAGTATGAGTAGAGTGGAAACACTACCACAAGAGAAGACTTGTGTGACTTGGCCATAACATTGTTCTTCCTTTTCGAGTAGGTATCCACACTATTGTGGCTTAGGGTAATGGTGCAACGTGTGTTACAATAATCATCATTTCACAATAAGAATGGTATTGTAATGTAACATTTGCTGTGTATAATTTCTCAAAAATGTCCATTCCAACACAACCAAACATGGATATTCTTTCTTCGGAAAATCTATCATTAGCGTAAAAAAGTAGATTGCATTTTTAATCCATTGGTAAAAGACACCACATTGTCTTTAGGAAGAAGCATTCACACGAGGCTGCTTGAATTCCGTTCTCTTTGCATCAGAATTGTTAGGTATCTAATAGCTAGAATGGTAGCATTTCCCAACAACGCCTAATGTTATCTACTGACAAGCACATGTCCATCTCAACATGACACAGCATTCGATGTGAAACAGTGAAACAAGTATGATCGAGGAAAGCACTCGGCTCGCAGACCTATCAAATTACATAAAATATATAAAATCTTGGAGTGCAATAAGTTATAAGAAATTTGTGCTAAACTGTTCTGCGTGATGAGAAAACACAAGCTAAAAAAAAAAAAATCATACGTAGAAATGCCAATTAATTCATGATTATAGCGAAAGGATGCAAATGAGCATTCAAAATGGACTAGAAATGTGCAAAAGATTATACTGATACGTGGTAAATACCATGGTGAAGCAGAGGAAACAGGACAGAAAGTGAGATAAAAAGAAGTTTGAAAAGTAGATTAGTGGAGTAACAAAATAAGTAACAAGTATAAGAAGAGGGAAGACAAGATACAACAAATGCAGTTAAGAAATACAATATAAATTGTTATATAAAAAGATTCAAATCATATTTCCAAATATATCGATCTTAAAACTTTCCAAATGAAGAACCAAAAACAAAAAGCAATTACACACTTCGGGTGCACCAGGAGCGATCCCAATCAAAACCAGCCACTTCTCGGAAGGGTCACATTTGTAATTGATGATTTGATTGCTTGCCAAATTGGCTGTTCTATCGAACATCTTCACAGGTTCAGAATCACCTATACGGACGTGCATAGAGAAGAGGAAACATATAGAAATCTCATTAAAGGAAACAAGAAAACAAGGACCATTACGGAAAAACTGAATGATATACCTTCAATTGACCAGTGATATACAGATGATTGTGTAACCAAACCCAACATCTTTGGAGTAATCCACTTCCAAAAAACAACCTATTAAGAAGCATGACGGCCAGATTGCATACATAAAAAAACAGTAACTTCAATGCAGAATATGGCAAATAATAGACACTACTTACAATTCAGAGAAAGCAATAAACAATGGGTAATAAAAAAAAATATACTTGCTCAGGCATCTGATGAGACTTCATTTTTGCTTTTGCCTCAATGTTGAATATTTGCAAGTGATCTTGAGTTGTTCCGGGAAGTTGAGCTTCAAACAACCAAAACAGAAACATTATGATATAATTTCAAATATATTAGCCTGACTTCGACAAATATTGTCAGTAAACCAGATCAAGGAGCCAAAATCAAAACAATTATTATATACTTCAATGCACTAGATTTCTTTTCATAATTTAAATACTTGAAACAAATATAGTGTGTAAACATGAAAGTGTACCAGTACATTGTTGCAGCATCCTGACTTACCAAGTATCACGTCAAATGAGTGTGAACAAAAGAAGCTTTCAAACATTACTCCAACGAAGAAAATTATACTTCTCTAGCTGATAACATTGTTTTAACATCAATGAAGAATAAAAGAATTATGTCCTCTGAATAATGATACTGCAGCATGCTTCGACATAAATGATAAGGAATTATCATCTTCTCCTCTTTTACAGTCACTGAGCTTGCTCCCATAAAAAGGGCAATATCACTACTCACAGTGGTAATCACTAAATCAGGGTTATTCCCAACCTAATAACAGCTTTAACCGCAATATTATCCTTCTAACCCACATCTCTTACCCTCTCTCTATTTCCCAGATTACAAGTTTGTATATAAAATCAGAAATTGCCAAAAAAAATATGCTTCTTTCCATAATTTACACCCAATCCCTCTCAATCAGACCAACTATATACTGACCTGCATTTAGATTTCACTCATCCTCGATTAATCGGAATCGCCCAGCATAATATATAGCTTTTGTTCAAATAATCGAATTGGATAAGGAACGACAAGATAGTTTTTTTCTATGATTGCTGAATCACAAATGGTGATCAGTAAAATTGCATACCTTTCAGAGCCAAAATTCTGGTATTGGGATTCATAAGCGCAGAATCTGCAGTAATAGGTCGCCTCAATGGCTGCGATGGCATGTTCATATCAATAATCACCACACTATTCTGAGGCGCTGTCTCACGTACACATATATACTTATCAGATTCCATAGTCACATTGGTGAAAGTAATGAATTGCGAATTGATCCCTATGCTGGGCAACTGCATCACCACATCAAGAAATTCAAAATTCAGATTTTACTTCAACGTGAAATAAAATTCCAACATTCAGATCAAATTACAGATCTGATATTAAACTGTATAATAGAGATGCGAACCGTGATTCCAACAATTAAAGCAAGTAAAATTACTGTCGACGGTTAAAATCAACCAATTATGAAGCGACATAAAATTTTAAAAATATTTGACTATTGGAATGATTTAAAAGAGCTGTCAAGGAGTTGAAAATGTATTGAATCGTGAAAATTGAATTAAATAGTCAAATGAGTAGACAGAAATTGACAGTTAAAACGAAAATTGGGGGTACCGTGAGAACTTCTTTCATAGTGATCGGAGCGTTGGCGGCAGCCATGGTGGTGGCGAGATATCAAGCCTTCGAGATCGGAGCTCCGGATCCGGAAATGGATCAGAAATTGATAAAACGACAGCGTTTATTTAAGACGTTGCAAGAGATCTGGGGTAACGAAGAAACCCTCGGAACCCTCCGTAACCAAATAGAAAGTGAGAGAGATCTAGAGAGAGAAAGGGGGAGAGGGACTCTTCTGAAGAAAGAAGCTCAGCTAAGAGGGTGGTGTATATATGTGAAAGCTAAATGGAATTTTCTTCAGTAGAAAATTATGAGCGAGATTTCGAAAACAACAGGAGAGAGAGATTATCCCGTTGCTCTTCGATCTTTAGTGACTATAGCAATTTGGACCATAACTTTGAAAAAGAGCAACTTGGTTCCAATGTTTTGGATTTCATTGCCCCCGAAAATTTCTATCCAATTTTAAAATGGCATCTTTTTGTTGAAACTATAGTTCGGCCATTGTTTTCAATAATTTAAAAAATGAAAATGAAAATAAACAAACACATAATTATGCCCATATTTGAAGATCATTATTTTCAAACTCTTTTTTCTACATATTTATTTTCAACCACATATTCACAAGATAAAATATTCTGCACGTAAATTTAAAACTTTTTTTTATACTTTTTGATCATATTTTCTCCTAAAAAAACACTAATTGAAATATGATTTTTTTCCATTTAATGATTGTCAACGGGGGGTTATGTAACATGTAAATTCAAATGAGAATAGTTATGAAAGTGGCTTAATCTAGTGGCCTTTGAAAGCATCGATGCCAAGGCCATGTTTGAGCCAAATTATTGTAGAATGAGAATGAAAAATATAGCCGTTATTGGGGCCTACACAAGAGATATAAAATTTGAATTTAAATGTTGATGTGATGAATAACGGTCATATTTTTCATTTTAATGAAATAGTAATGTAGATCAAACAGGGGCTTAGAGATAAGTAACACGTAGCTATGTATATTGTTAGAGTTCTAATAATACATACTAGAGTTTAGATAAGTGGCAAACAAAGGTTTTGGTGCTCTTGGCATTGACCTGTAGTGGGACGTCTGCAAGAATGATTAGTTTTTTTATTTTTTTTTATTTTTATAATCACGCTATATGTACAATATTAGTTGACAATATTGATTGATAACATCATACTTGACATCATCATATTCATTCATTTTAAAAAATTGTTTCCTACATCACAGACTTAGATTTTGATAACACGTTGTTATTAACCATGATTGTACATTTAACTTTAGGGTGTGTTTGATAACACCTTCTTTCCATGGAATTCAAATTTCATTTTCCATGTTTAAGGGTGTTTGATACTCCAAAATTTTGAAAATCAATTCTGACTTTTTTTTTATAACAATAGAAACAAATTTCATAACCAATTGTGGAAAAAAATTCACTGTAATGGATAATTTTCATGTAAAACAAAGTCAAACGAATATTAAACTTTGATGAAAAAATTGATTTTTTTAAGAAATATTTTTTTCGTTTTTTTTTAACTTTTTGGCGATGGAAACAAATTTT
The DNA here is from genome assembly GCA_019097785.1 of Fraxinus excelsior. Taxonomy (NCBI): domain Eukaryota; kingdom Viridiplantae; phylum Streptophyta; class Magnoliopsida; order Lamiales; family Oleaceae; genus Fraxinus; species Fraxinus excelsior. The sequence continues at coordinate 30,256,311 of CM032632.1, read as the reverse complement.
ATAACCAATTGTGAAAAAAATTATCACTTTAATGGACAATTTTCATTTAAAATAAAGTCAAACGAACAAAAAATTTAAAAAAATTTCGGGTAGAAAATTATATCAATCAAACACACTAAATTAACAATTCCCTGCAAAACAATTTTCAGACAATTACTTTCCCTGAAATTCATTTTTTTTCCACAAATTTTCCACTCTTGCAATCAAATGGATCCTTATTCTAATTTTTATCATATATCCTAAGTAATTTTTTGCTTGTACACCACATTTTAATTATATCAACGTTCTCAATATTTGTTCATTGTCCCCGTTATATATTCAATCTTTTTTTATTTTTAATATTCAATCAATTAGCAGAACTTATCTTCGACAAGGGTTTCTAATCCAAATATATTGTAAGTATACTTCGAATTTAGGGACAAACATTTTGTCAAATATTTTATATTTGCTGTTTTTTCATTATTTAGAAACATAAAGGTGCAAATAAAGCCCTGTATAATGCCCATTAAAAAGCATGAGTGAGTTTTGTAATAGTGAATTATTTGAAAAGGTTGAAAAAATGAGAAAAAAAAATTGAGCTTATGTATAAGATATTTTCTTTTGAGAATATGTGACAGAGAGCGGATTTGAGGAAAAATGAATTTTGAAATAATAATTGTCAAACAAGGGCTAAGTTTTTTTTACCCTCCTAACTAAGTTTCGTATAAGAATCGTTATTGGGGGGCCTGATATGCTAATTAATGGAAGATCGGAGATAATAACGTGATAAAAAATGAGACTTAGTGTGAGGACGAGTAAATGTCGGGCGACTTTTATTTAATTTTATGATGTAGTGAATAAAAAATATGATGTAAAAACAATTATTATTATTATTTTGGTGGTTATATTCGCACCACGTTTTTTTCTTTTATAATACACCATATTTTAGTTATATTAAATATCATTAACATTTATATCCTTAACTTATTTCACCATGACATTCTTATTTTTAACATTTCGTTAGTCAGAAAGTTTTGTTTTTAATCATGATTTTTGTCCAAAAATATTGTTAATGTGCTTTAAAATAAGGTAAAGTATTTTATCAAATTTTTGCAATATTATTTATTTTGCTTATTTAAAAATATAATTGACAAATGAGTCTTTTTAATTTATCTTAAATAAAATCTTGGAGAGAAATCATAATTAAAAATAATTTATGTTAATTTAAAAATAAAAATACGATGAAAAAAAAATTGAGACATAAATATAATAACGTGAAAGGTCATTAACCTTTCCTGTAATTAAAATATAGTCTAGTTATTAAAGAGTGTGTGTAAATATATTTAGCATATTACCTTTTCATCTCTTGCTCAAATTGTGTATTCTACCAATTTTAGCCGTACAATATCTCCCAAGTGCCTACACGCGCAATTTTAGAGGGATTTTAGATGAAAATTGTCCAATGAGTAGGACTATAAGCAAAAATCGTTAAATCGAACCGAAATCGTATTTTAGAAATCGTCGATTCGTTGCCACGTGGATCCGTCAACGAAATAATTTTGAACCAAAACCGATTTGGTTTGAGTTTGAGAATTTTAATTGCGATTTAAAACCAAATCGGACTGGCGAAAAAATATACAAAAATAAAAAAATGAAAATTTCTGAAAAATCCAATATTTTAAATTCAATAGTTTTGCCATGTATGAGTATTTTTGTCAATTTATAATTTTCTTTTACATATATATTATTATTACCCATTAATCCTAATTATATCTAATAATCTCAAGACTAACCTAATATATCAAAAGTCAATTTCCTTTTCAGAATTTAGATGAACTTCAAACAACACTCGACACAGCATTGAACCACCAGCACCACACCAAATCGGAGACAAAGAGGTCCTGAGTCTTCGGTGATAATATTTGCTACGAATAAAGTTTTAGATCAATAATTTTTTTGAGCAAACCGAGGTAAGAAATCTGAAATTATATGAGTTTCGCATTTCTCTCAACTATTGGATGATTGTGAAATAAATTTATTCACTTTGATGGAAACGGTTTATCTAATATGTACACGATTCTATTATATTTGTGTGGACATATTCTTGATTTGTGACTGAATTAGACATGATAAAATATGTCAACAGAAGCTAAAAAATGTTTATCTGCAATTTGATATATGGATGAGTTGTTTAATAAACTAAAAGAAACCAACAATTACTCCAATGGAAACTATACTTGCATCAATTTAATTGTTGTGTTTTATTGTATGTTTAGATATTTTGTTTAAACTGTTTCTTTAAATGTTTTGAGTTAATAAGGATTATACATATTCAGTTAGCCTATTAAAATCTTGGATTTTGATCCGTAGGCTTAAAATTTATCATTTAAGGTATTGCCTTATTGATGTCTCAGTAACTGTATTACGGAACTATATGCTTTCAAATAAATATGTAGTTTATAGGTATTTTGGGCCTTATATTTAGTATATTAGACTTGTATTGTAACGTTATCGTAATGTCTTAGCCTAAAAAGAGTTAACATAAAACTATTATTATGATTTCATTTAGATTTAGTTGATATTTAAATTTATAGTAGATATATTTAATTGTTTTAGATTTATTGCTAGTAAGATATAAACATATATTGAATTCAATGAATTAATAACATAAAAGTAGACAAACAAAAAAATATACGACGAAATCGGCGGTTTAAAATCGGACCAAACCGTTAGGTTTATGTTTGAGTTTTTTCTAACCGTTCAAAATGGCTTGCTTTGAGTTTGAGTTTTTCTCAAACCGATTTAAACTGCTTGGTTTGAAAATCTGTCAAAAATCGGTAAATCGGATCGCTTACACCCCTACCAATGAGAATATCATTGCAACGGAATCAAATCGTCAAGTACTAACATGCTATTTTTTTGGACATAATGGACACTATATTTTCTTTTTAAGTGCGTCATATTTTAATCACATTGACGGTCTAGTAACACCGATGTCCCCAACTTTCTTCGATCACATTTTTATTTTAAATTTATCATCAATTAGTACTTCTTTATTGACAATTTTCATCCAAATTCTTTATTAAGATAGCATGAGAAGACTTCTTTGCCCTCATATTTTTAAATAAGAAAAAAATAATAAACATTTAAGTAAGATTAAATATTTTCTTCTTATTTTAAAGTTTGCTAACAATTTCTTGGACAAAAATCATCGCCGAGGGTTAAGGACGAGGTCAGCACCCATTCGTCCTCCACCAAAAACTTTGGATTTTTTAAACTGTGGCAGAGATTCTGGGAATCGTCAGAAATTATGGCTCTCTGATACTTTTTACAGTCATCTTGATCTTTTAATTACGGTGAATTGCATTTTGAATCTTTTATTTGGATTTTTAAATCGCTAAAATATGATAAAATTGATTTCCCCATATTTATTAGCTTGCCTTTTACTTTTTAGCTCTTGTGTGCTGTTGATTTTTTCAAACTCATTTTCAATAACTAATTATTCAAATAAAATAAATTTGGACGTAGATTCATAACTTTTTCTACTTTTGAATGACACATTCTTAAAAATTCACATTTCACAAAATCGCCTATCAAAAATCAACTTCACGCAAAGCTTAATTCTATCACAAAATGGTAGATGACTGGTTGAACGACAATTTAGTAGTGTATATGGAACGAGATATTTTTGAAAAAATAATTGAGAATGAAGTAATCTTACAGTGCTTTCAAAACATAAGACCTCGAAAAATGCAGTTTCTAAACTTACAGTTACGAAGCAGGTTGTATCATGTATTTTTTCTTATTATTTTGGGTTTTATTAGATTATATTTTTATATGTATATGATTTTTACGTTTTAACACATTTATATATTGATTAAAGAATTTTTAATATTATTTAATTAAATAATAATAGAATGTTCTCGCTTTTACGTCCGTTGATGTTCGATGGTGAACAATTGTCCTAGCTCACAAACAATATTGGATCCGTACTTGCCAAGGGCATTATGTGTTAATTAATGAATATTAAAGATAAGAATAAAATTTTAAAAAAAGGTCAAAAATACGTGTGACAATAAGTAAATATTAGGAACCCTTTATAGAAGGTTGGCATTTATAAAAAAATTGTAGGAGAAATATAATTACCCTATTTTATTTTCTTGGCATAAGGGCGTCTCCAGACTCGAATGGAGACACCAAAACTTAGTGTAAATGTGCTCCAACGTGACACCAACTGTGCAAAGTGAATAGTGTTGTTTCAAATATGATGCAACATTATTCAATTTGCACCTATTTGGTGCAACACTATTCATTTTGCACCATTTTTCCATAATGGTGCAAAGTCCAATTTGCCCATTTTTTTCATTTGCCTAAAAAATTGTTGTAGGGTATTTGTGTCATATAATATACAATTATTATTATTAAGGATATTATTAGTATTGGTATTATTATTTACATTTAAAATAAATTTTAAATGTTAAAAATAATAATTACTGAATTAATTAAAATAAGAATAAAAAATTTCGAGAATTCAATTGCAATGATATTTCGACTTCATATTTAGTAATTTAATATTTTTTAATTGTACTATGTTTTAATAATGAATTTATTAATGAATTTAATATTTTTCTTAATTTTACGTAATTATTTATTTAGTAATTTATATATTTCTAAAATAAATAAATAGATAATATTCCGAATAAATAGATTACTAAGAATAAAAAAAGAGAAGAAAATAATTAAACATTGTTCATTTGGTATACGTTTTGTTGTAATGGTTGAAGATGAAATTTAGTTTGGTGCAAGATTTGGTGTAGCGTTGGTGAAGGTCTAAGTAACATAGTATAAGGAATAAAATTGTAAAAGAAACTTTACTTTCGACCACTTTGTTGGAGGAAACATAATAAAGCAAATTCCTTTTTCCATGATGTGTAAATGTTCAGTGAATATCAAACTAAAAAATATTTAAATAAATTATATCTGCTCCATTGTCAATTTTACAAAATAGATATGGGCAGGAAATCAATTCCCTCCAAAAATTTGAAAATTTAATGTTCTTCTAAAAAATAATGGAGTATAAAATATATCAAACCAACTCATTTAAATACCGGGTTAAAATGACGCACCTTCTACCAATTTTTTTTCATATTTTTTGCTCTCAGGAAAATAGTCATAGTATTTGCAAGGATAGGCCATGTTTGAACCATATTTCTTCTTCATTAAAATGAAAAATATGACCGTTATCTATCACGTCAACATTAAAATTAACTTTCTATATTTTGCGTGGGGCTCATAGCGACTATTTTTCATTCTCATTATAATGTGGCTCAAATGGACTCATAGTATGATTAATATAATTGACTATATGTACGGTGTGTTTAAGCCACATTATTTTGGAATAATGTATTTTGAAATAGTAAATTGATGGAGAATGTGTGATTGAAAAAGAAGGAAAAATTTATTGATGTGATTAATATTATTCTATTGAAAAATGTGTGATTAAAAATGAAAATCTTAATGTGTACCAAACATGTGTGTAGTAAAATATCTTTAATTTACAAATCTTGTTGAGAGGAACTCAGCCATAGGGATTAAAATAAGATTTTTAGTAAATTTTGATAACATTTGATGAAATGTATAGTTGCAAAAAAGTAAGTCTAATAAAATGTGTGGTTAAAATTAAATATTAACTTTGATTTGAATTAAAATTTTCACCAAACATTGACTTAGTTTGGAAGGTGGGACCGTTGATGTCTTCGGAGAGGTCAATGCCTACAATTTTGGCCAGTAGTGCGATAGTGATTGGTTGGGTTAACATTGCAAAGACACTATTAAGGGTGTGTTTGAACTATATTATTTTGGAAAAATGTATTCTGAAATAGTAGATTGATAGAAAATATGTGGTTGAAAAAGAAGAAAATATTATTAATGTGATAGAAAATATTATTTTATTGAAGAACGTGTGGTTAAAAATGAGTTAAAGAATGAAAATGAAAATTTTAATGTGTACCAAATAAGGGCTAAATTGATTACTTTTTTTTTTTTTTTAATTTTTTTTATTATGGTTAACATTGCAAAGACACTATAGACTTATTTTTTTACGTTGGTACATTGGAAACCAAGAAGACGATAATTTGGAGTCCTACTTGAGGTTACTCCGGTAACCGGTCATATATGCAGAAAGTGGGAAAATTTCTTCAGCAGCCATTGAACTTTCTACAAAACCCTACTTGAGTCACTAAAAATAACGTGTTTTAATTAGGTTATTGAACTTCAATTTTATTTCAAAATTTTACCACTACCGTATCATTTTCACCGAAATTGTTCTCTTATGGACGGGATAAAACCGCCCATGTTGATAAGATAAGATTTTTCACGGTGAATTGGAGAACATTTATGTCATTTCCATCTATTGTCTCTATTTTAGAAAAAATTCTAGTAATATAAAGAATAGAGCACTCAATATTCATTCAAGAGATGAGACCTCCCACTTTAGGGCTGTTCGTGGGTCGATTCGGTTCTTTTCGGTTTCAAAATTTTCGGGTATTTAATAAATGAAATCGTCGGGTCCAAATATAATTATGGAACCTTCGAGTTCGGTTCGATTCCATACCATAATTAAATTTTTTTTATATTTATAGCAACACTACACAAATATAACTAATGACATTTCATTCGTAACTTTTACAAATTAACTTAGTCCAATTCAAAAATATATAAATAACTAGCTGTCGAATAACATTAATTTAATACATACAAATACCAAAAAGTATATATTACTATTAAAATGTCGGTGATGCATATCAATAATTCATTTTGGCTAATGGGCTTTAAAATTAAAATTATGAAATGATATGATTTATTTAATTAATTTGTTAATTTATTTAGAAAAAATAAAATAATTTAATTAATTCAATAAAAAAATATTTAGTTTCGGTTCTTATTCAGTTATTCGGTTCTTGGTCTAGACCCGAAACCCAACCCAAATCCATTGATTCTCGATTCGGGTACCCGTTCGGGTATTTAACTTATGAAGAACCGCTCGATTCGGTTCGATTCGGGATTTTTGGACATCCCTACCCTACTCAAATGAGTTTCCGAAAGGAATAAATAATTCACATATAAACTCAGTAGTGTCAAAAAAATATTGAATTCTAGAATACTAAAGATCTTCTCGTAAAATTAACCAATTCAATACAAGACGTGGTATGTTGAAAGTTATGGCATAGGAACACACTTAAATTACAAGAGAGACATAAATCACGACAATAAAACATGTAAAACAAGTCACTCCATAACAAAATCAAATTACAAAACCCTAAACTGACCTCATTAAAACCAGAAACCAATCAAAACCCAATATTTAAATTATTCAAAAAACGACGGATCGATTACTTTTCGACACACTAATATCTTTAAAACTCAAGAACAGTCGTACTAGAATTACATGAATAAGGCCCAAGAAAATGACATAATAAGCATAAGAATAGTTGCAGTAGAAGTAGCAGCAGCAAACTCATATGCAGCACTGGCAGTTGTTGAGTTTGCTACCTGAGGAGGGCTTTCTGGCTCCAAAACTTTGATAATCATCTTGAGTCCCCTCTCACAATGTCCTGAAACACCACTCATAAAATAGTACAAGCCCGGATGATCCAATGTATAGGTACTGTTTCCATTGTTGGAGAAGAACATAGGATGAGTCGATCGACATTTCTCATATTCTTCTTCTGTCACCTCTAACACTGAATCCTTGGTATACTCGAAGCCTGCATTTCTATTTATTAGTACATTAAGAAAGAAAATTCTGAATTTTTTGTCGATGCATATACTTGAAAAATCTCTGCATATCATTAATCCTCTCGGTATAAATTTTGTATTAATGTATAACTCATTTTCTCCAAAAAAAAAAAAAAATCACTTTTCATAAAATACGTTCTAAAAAAATCTACATCGAACATGCCCTTTAGTCAAAATTAATACCTAAGTAGAATTTTATGAGGAGCCATGTCCAGAATTTGGATTTATAAGGTATTGTTATCAAATAAATTTTAATTTATGATTAAATAAGCATGAACTATAACAAATGCAGCTATGAAATAAATACAACTTACATAGGGTGTCATTAATCTTGAACCTGTTCTTGGAAGCCCAATCATTGTATAGCTGATCATTCTTCGGCGAGGGGACGGCCCAACTTGCGTTGCCGCCGACATGAAACTCGACACTATGCACTGCAACCAAGTGTAAGGCAAAGAACAAGTTGAACAGTATATAAACTTTGGAAGACATTTTTGGGGCTTCAAAAGAGTGTTCTAGCCTTGTTTATCTGTTAATGATTTGCTGAACCTTTGAGTATACCAAGAGCAATATGTATAAACTGTAATATAGAGTGTAGAGAGAGATTCGAGGAGAAAGATGTGGAGAATGTGGGCTTGTTGGTTGGCAACAGTTTAGGAATATCTATTTGGCTATCTTTGACTTGGTATTAACCGTTACTCCACTGATTTATTATTATTTACAGAAACAAATATTTTGATTTCATAAGAATTTTGATTATTTGAGAGTCACATCTCTCTCACACATTTTACAAGAAAAATATTTTTTATGTTTTCATAAAAAAATTTCCGTACTTTTAATCATATTCCACAAATAAACAGTACTTCAAAAAAAAAAAAACAACACTAAACGTTATCATGGCTTCAAATGCAGTTTCTTAAAGCAAGTTTTGCACATTTAATCCTCGTTTGTTTATCATTTTTCATCTATAAAAATGAAAAATATGACTGTTATCCATCACGTCAAGTCATCAATTTTGAATTTCTATCATTGTGTGGGGTCCAATAACGGCTATATTTTTCATTCTCATTCCACAATAATGAGAATCAAACGGGTCCTTAACCCCAAAAAAATAATGAATTTTTTAAAGAGTAACAAAATCATTGAGAATTATCGTCTCAAAAAATAAAGTGTCACATAAGATAACTATTATAATCACCGACTACGAATATTATTACTCTTTTTTAAATATATGAAAACAAGTTTTTAATTGAGTTAATTGTCGTGACAGTCGCCCAATCTCTAACCCTAACAGTAATTAGGTTTAAGTTATTAAACTTGTATGTATTTGCAGTAAGCAGATCACTTGATTTCGATTTAATAAAATCAAACTACTCGTTTTTGTTCTATGAGCCGACATAACAGAAGACTTTAGTTAACTGAGCTGACGTGGAAGTCCACGTGGACTTGCTTGTCACATAAGTCACATACTAAACTCTCAAGGTATATCATGTATGTGAAGCAAATATTTTTATAATAATGTTAAAATGATTTAATAATTATAATAATACAAATTATTGTTGACATTATCCTAAATAAAATGATTAATCATCTGAAACCTAGTATAATAATTATTTAAGGTTACAAATGTTAAGAATATGCTTGTAAAACATTACATTTTGTATTGTACTTTAAAGTTTATTAAGGACGTGTCTGGTGCTGATTGTTCATGAGCTTAAAATTGAAACGTTGATCGTTGCTTTGCCAATGTAGACTCCACCTCTGAGATGTTTGGTAAAAGAAGACGGCCTAATTTTACACATAACGGCTATGAAATCAATTTTTTTGCTTCAAAAAGCATGCCCAGACAACCCTTAATTATCATAATGACATGATAATAATAGTGAACTTGAAACGTGACTCTAGCTGATTGTGGATGCTAGCCCAATAGTCGGTAATGTAACAATTCTCCGAGTCTTGCAATTCTTCGATTTTTGATTCATATGCGACTCCAATAATTACAAGAGAAACAACTCGTAAGCACGTTTAAGGTTTACATGCAAGGACATAAACACCATCAACTATCGTAGTTATAATGTAGTTTCCAATGGCTGTTGTCCTCTCGAACCATGCCCTTATTCCGTTGACACCACCAAAAAGTGGGTACTGAATAATGAACTTTGAGAGCATTCGAACTCTTGTTTATAAGAGAAACGCCCCTATTAACTTCCAAGTGAAACCCTCCTTCACTCCCTTTTGTTCCTGCTACTGAATGCAAATAAGAAGGCTCTAAAATATGCCGAGTTACCGTTTTACCAGGGTACTTTAGAAAAGGGGAGATTGTGCTATCGACTAGTAGCTCGATTCTGATTCTAGTGTACCCAACTGTTGGATAGTGAGGAACAAGATCTGCTTTGTTACGAACACTTAGTATATGAAGTTTTTTCAGACTTCAGAATTTCCTTAAAACTCAAGTCCCCAACTCGTGGACTGCCAAATTTGAACGCTGTCACGGGACAATGATTGTTTGTTTTGTCACTCGGCCTGTTGTAACCGTTGGCTACAATGTCTGCTGCACACAATGTTGAAAGTGCAGCACCCAAACTGTGGCCTGTTACGGTTATGCTCATTTCTTCGTTCTTGAATCTTTCAACCTGTCGCCTTACCTCCGACAAAACCTGGTCATTTAAACTCAATTAACAATGGAATTTACATTTGGTTGATTGGGAATCCCACACGGGTGACTAACGAACCATTTTTGAATGCATTTCATTTGAAGTCAATTTCCCAAGTCTTAATATATCTCAATGAATTCGAGTATACCTGGTCTTGTGCACTTGTTTTGTAGCATCTCGATTGTTTATCATTCGAAGTATAAATAGAAAGCACACCACTGTGTACTTTAGCTTCACCATTTAATTTTCCAAGAATCTTAGTTGTTGGTACAAGTGGGAAATCAAAATCTTTCACCCATTCCATTGCTTGAACTGTTCCTCTCCATGCAATCAAAATATCCCATCTTCCCAATGCAATTTTTCCTTCATCAGTTGAGACACCTACATACCCCATCCAATTCGATTCTTTGTACCAAGCTTCACTTGCTAATGGCTTCATTATAAATGCATTTGCAACACTGATGCTAGATGTTGCATATATATACTTCACGATTGATAGAAAATATATTAAGGATTATTGATCTAAAACAATCAATAATCAACGTTGTAATCATCCATGTTGAAATTAACGAGACTATCAAAATGAAAACAGAAGCGTACCTTGAACCATAGATCCATAGGTGTCTGATTCTTCGTCGGAATTGGTTATGATCTTCCAATTGATTGGTGATCTCCTTATCAAATTTGCTCTCCATTGATGGGGATGTAGAGAAGTTTGAAGAACCCAACAATTGGGGACCATAACCCCTCTAAAAGGAATAAGATAATGAATGGTCATTATCTTTCATTTGCTTTAAATCAGCCCCTCATCAATTTGAAACAAACATCCGGTCTCTACACTTTAATTCCATGAGACCTAATACTCAATAGTCAAATTTCATCTTTGGTAGATCACTTTAATTGACTAATAAACTTTAAATAATAGCACCACACATTTTAATACGTTACGTGTGGCCCCAATTATGTTAGAACTTTCCAACAATCTCCCACTGAGCCAAACGTGTAACCTTTCAAATGTGCACAACCTTATGAGCTCAAAATTTTTGCTATTATTATTATTATAGGTATTGCAAACAATCTCGTCCATCAGTCATATTGATATAGGATCAAAACAATTTTCGTCACATTTAACGTGACTAAATCCATCAATGGTCACGTACACCCATATAACCAAATGACATAGATCAATCATGGAAGTGTAGCATGGAAATTACATGTTATGTGATCCACCATGTCTATTTCCAACTGGTCCAGCCTTATTTCTTAAGTGAGATCAACCATAAACTTTAATCAGAATGAAACTAAACTGAATACTTTATTTCTGAAATTAATCGAATATCCATGGATAAAACATGTGTCTAAAACAGACAACATCCAAATACAAACTCCCACTGGACTGGCATATCATCAAAAGATGAATCACCCATGTGAGCAATATACTCATGAAAGACCTTGGGTGGTATCCATGTAGTAAATGGATTCATGATTATGGAGTTTGTTTCTATATACTTTATAGAAATCTAACCACTCTGATTTCTTTCCTTAACAACTAGGAACTTAATATCTTTAGACTTTGACATCGTCATGTTCCCGTTGGAATACAAGACTGCTATTGTCATATAATAACTTAACTTAAACGACCTTTCAATTCCATCCAAAATATGCAGCCCAGTGACAATATTTTGCAGTCAATTCCATGATCATAATCAGATTATCCAACGATCTCCAATTGGTCTGATTTTCCTGAATGTGATCATGTAATCCTTAGTTCTCTATAAACACTGAATAACCTTATGGCTGCTTTCCAAATTTCCATCCCGAAATTTAGTTAAATATCTGTCTAGCATTCCAATGAATGCTATATCCGGATGTGTATAAACTTGAGTATACATTAAATTCTCAATTGCTGAAGCATATAGAATTTTACGTATTTCCTTTTCTTTAAATTTATCATTGAAACTTTAATTGAGACTAAACTTGTCTCCCTTATCAATCCTACATGCCAAACCTTCTAAATACTATATCGATATAGCTCTTTTGTTACAATCCAAGAATACCTCGAAAGTAATCTCGATGTATCCAAATCCTTAATACAAAAGAGACGTCACCAAAAATTTTCATCTCAAAATTCCTTGATGAAAATCTCTTAGTTTCGTGCAACATGTCTATATCATTAATGGCAAGCAGTATGTCATCAACATACAAAATCAGGAATATATGTTTACTCCCACTGAACTTGTGATACACACAATTACCAACAACATTCATCTCGAAACCAAATGAGATAATTACTTGATGAAACTTGTGGTACCATTGACGGGAAACTCACTTAAGCCCATAGATGGATTTCTTTAATTTTCAAACTATATTCTTTGGGTCTTCTGACACAAAGTTTTCTGATTGTACCATATAGATCGTTTAATCAATGTTACCATTGAAAAACGTCGTCTTAACATCCATCTGTTGTAACTCAAGATCAAAATGTGCAACAAGTGCCATAATTGTCCTGAAAGAGTCTTTCATTGAAACTAGAGAGAAAGCCTCTTTGTAGTCAATGCCTTCCTTTTGAATAAAGTCTCTAGCCACAAGACGAGCCTTATATCTTTTCACATTACCATTCGAATCCCTTTTGGTTTTAAATATCCATTTGCAACCAATGGGGTTCGCACTTTCGGTAATGGGACAAGATCCCAAACTTTATTGTCTTGTATAGACTTATACTCCTTATTCATGGCATCAATCCACTTTTGAGAGTTATTACTTTGCATTATTTGATGAAAGTTAATTGATCAGATCTTCTTTCACCAATACATGTCATCCTTATTTTATTGGAGAGAGACTATAAAAATATCCAGAATTGTCTTTCTCCC